>JAUMHI010000058.1:4248815-4261746 GCA_032359435.1 Enteromius unitaeniatus | reverse complement strand
AAATTAATCAAAATTTTTAATTATTGTGATTAACATTTAAAATAAAATGAAAAAAAAAAAAAAAAAAAAAATATATATATATATATATATATATATATATATACACATTTTTTTAAAGTAAATGTATAATAGCGTTTTCACATACTGGCAATAATAATTACCCCTAAACCTGACCCTAATAATACAACTGAAACCAAGAGATTGCATTACCCCCAAAATATAACATTCTTTCAAGAGCACACAGAACCATCCGTGTCAGGACTATTCTCATGACATCATCAGCCCGGGGCAGGTCTTGTGTTGTGTTCACATGAAAACTTCTCACTGTAAAACACGTGAATGCAATCTGCTCTACAAACAAACCTGCCTCAACACGAGCAAATTACCTTCACCTTAAAATCCCACATAAAGCAAAACGAAATCCAGGATTGCAAAACCATTTTTGTTTTTGTGCCTGCAGCAACAGGATTCTGCTTGTTCATTTCAAAGTCAATTCAACCCCTTACAAGCCATAAAATGTCTGTCTTCAAGCGATTACACTTTTACAAAGAGGCATTGCCTAATCATGCTGACGGCAACGGATTCAAAGAATCGCAAACGAATCCCAGAAACTGTGAATGGACTGACATTACATCATAATAAATCAACTGCCATTGGCAAGCATTGGCCCTCAAAGCCTTTGTGCAAACTATTGCCACTATAATACTACCAAAAAGAAAATCTACTTAAATACCAATGCTGTAAATGTTCGGTTTGTTTTTAGAATGGTTTTCATACATAATGAGAAACGATCCTTCACTGTACCTCCCTAAATTTGTTAATCAGATTTGCTTTTGTATTTTGGACTAAACAATGGACTGGACCACCCTGTGGTTCTGCTGATTACACCATTCACAACAGCTCGTCTTGTGGAACAACATGGGAACAGAATAAAACACAACACTGCAGTGGAGGGGACTTCCTGTATGCTGGACTGTGTTATTGAATGTTCACAATGCACAATGTTGTATTTTTACACCCCTTGCTGAAGGAGCACATTTCCTATTATACGTTTGCTTTAACAGAGCAATCGTTAACAGAGCAGGGTGTCGCGTTTACACTTTACAGAAGGTAGGTATGAACTTTTGCTACCAATCACGTTACTTTACTGTTGTTGCATGAATGCATGAACATTTTTAATACAGATTGAGCATTATGAAATTATTATGGTTGGAAATGTAGCTGCTATTACAACCAGTACTAATATCGGCACATTTGGCATTGTACCTCTTTATAGTCAAATGTTCTGAACAAACATATTCATCCAACATTATCTGGGATGCCATTCAAAATAAACCATAGGTTTGTTCCTCAGGGAGCCTTCTGAAGTTTCTACAAAGGTGCAAATGAGCTGTTCAACCAGGATGCATCCTTTTACACTTCAATTTATCAATAGATAAGAGTGGGTGGAGTACAACAACAAATTATTGGCATTAGAATATGATTGTCTAAATATGATTACATAGTAAGTGCATTTTTATCTCATGTATATCTGACAGACTGCAATATGTCCCACATTTTTGGTGATGCACTGTACATCAAATCTCTCCAGCATGAATACCTAGTACAAAATCTCATTTTCATCTTTCAGCAAACGTTTATGATTATCATATGACGTGTGAGTAATGGTTTACGTTCGCCACAGCTCCCTTACGGTGGTTCAATGGTTTGGTCTCCATTCAACACAATTCTTCCCCACCCTGCGGCCCAGACCCTTCTCATGTTCTAAAGATGCTTTTAACCTCTGTCTATAAAGCCCAGCTATTAAGATCAGATGCAGGCAAATGAAAAACACATCAAAAATTCTATTAAACAGGCAGTGTATACTCAAAACAAAACAACTGCCGACTCGACAGGATCACAGTTAAGAAACCACACCATATGCAGGTATGATGAGTGAGAATTTTCATCCCATGACAACCAGAAAACTGCATTAGCTCACGGTTTCCAATAATATGTAGTTTCAGACTTTATCATTTCAGATGTTGATGTAGTCCTGGGATCACACTCTGATCCCAATTCAGAAAACATTCCCAGGAGTCTCCTGTCTGATGACTAAACATATGTTGAGTTGAAGGAAAATATTTTGACTACAGAACAACCTCTAATTTAGCCTGCAACACATTGTTTTTAAAAGCAAAGATAATACTTTTAATTCACTAAACAGTTATATTAATGAGAATTCTTTTTATTCTTTGAGTGGTTCCCATAGACACGTCTTAAAAATAAAATAATAATAATAAAATACAAATTGTAAAATACATTCCATAGAAAATCATCAAGTATTTCACAGTAATATAAGTGAAAAATCATAGTAAATGTACTGTAAATCATCCTGTCTTAGCCTAACAATTTTCATTTAAATTTATGCATAATTTGATCAAATATTTCAACATTTTAAAAAGGTTAAAATATATAAATTTATTTATAAATACATTGAATAAATACAACTACACCAGTTATTAGGATTATAAAGATGTTTTGCATTGTGTGATTATGCATACAATTAATTTTCTGTCTGGAAAGAAAGATTTTCTTTTCATTAACAAATAAAATGAAAACTTGATAAAATAAAATAAAATTGACTGAAAATACTAACATGACTAGTTTTTTTTTGACATTACAGAATTTTTTTTTCTTTTTTCTCTTTAATTACAGTAATAATTTGGCAGGAAGTGCTTTATTATGTTTATGTAAACTATATAATAAACACAAAAATATCATGGATATGTTCTTTATATGTTTATATCATTTATTGTACAACACAAAAATGTTCAATTTTAACTGAAACCCAAGCAATAATCTGCCTGACAGACAAGCTAAAAGGCTGTTTCGGGAATATCATGTGACCTAACAACACATTATCCACCAGGCATGTGCAGAAAGATGTCCATAAACTATTAATAAAGTGACTACTCAGTTCACAGCAGAATCAAATGTTCCTTTATCCATAATGCTATAAAAGCTTTAATGTTTCAACAATGTTTAATAAGAGAGAGAGAGAGAGTCTAACCTTACTCAGACTCTGTCTTGGACAAGCAGTCTCCTCCTCTTATGTTTCTGGGAACATCTTTAGGCAGGGGCCATGCAGGAGGCCATGGGGCAGGGGCTAAAGCCCTACCCCCTCCACACCCTCTCACTTGACACAAAGGAACACTCCTTATGATAATTAGATAAGGCTCACTGTAGCTTATTATACTCTATGATAATAATTCCCCTCCTTGCTACCTTAACTTGTCATTTGGCCACTTAATTTCCCAAGCATGCTGGTTCAACAAGCAAATGATGTGGAAAATATTTGCAAAATTTAGCTCTCCTCCTCAAGCCTTTGTTAGCTTCCACTCAGGCCTTGTATTTCCCAACTGCTTAGAGAACGAGAGGACGGTGTGAACTCTGTGTTTGGTCTTTTTTGCCGGGTTACTGTGATTGGGAAAGTGTCCACAATGAAAACACAAAAGCGAATATTTGGAAAACATGAATAAAGCAGTGCAACCAGTCTCTTCAACACAGAACTGTGACTATTTCCAGAACACAGGACAGACAATGCAAACATGAGGAGGCCTCACTTTATTACAGAAAAATAAATAAATATTCCGATTGGATTACGGTTGCTAAGAGACCACTGTAAGGGACCTCAGTTGGATCCTTGACTAAACAAATTCCTGATTTATTCAGCATGTATCTCTACGGTCTCACAGATCTAATGGATCTATTATCATCTGTGAACATCCCTCTGTTTGAAATCTCTCTTTAGTGTAATCTGTGTGATAGGTGTTGACTATAGATTTTGTTTTTTACAATATTTAAAAAAATATTGTTATAAAATATAACAAATATATAAAATGTACACACATATATATATATATATAAAATACGGCTGACACTGTAGCACATTGAAAATTGACAATAGGCTCACAGACACATACAGACAAACAGAAATGAAATGGTTAATATTCAGTAAGAATGCTTACACACACACAAATTAAATTGATAAACTACAGTATTAATACAAACACACAGACACTGTTAGGCTGCATTAATTAGATCAGCCGGAACCGGAAATACACTCCCCTTAACACACAGTGTACTCATTTCATCGTAAAAAGAATGGCTTCTACGCTAATATTAGTCTGTCTCTCTCTTATTCTGTTCCTCAATCTGTATCCAGATCAGACGGTGTATTAGCACAAAGAGATGATCTTCACCGGAGACCAGAACACCTAGATGAGTCCTGTGGACAGGAACCAAATGCACACAAACACACCCACACACACACTATAAGTCTTTTGCACAATCTGACATGCGCTTAAAATTTAACTGGAAATTAGGTGCTGGGTGTCCGGCCAGAGGAGAATTGGCCCCTACTAAGCCTGGTTTCTCCCAAGTTTTTTTTTTCTCCATTCTCTCATGGATGGGGTTTCGGTTCCTTGCCGCTGTCGCCTCTGTCTTGCTTAGTTGGGGACACCTGATTTCTAGTGATTATCGTTGTTTTGATTACAGAGACAGCCTCTGCATTTAATAATAGTTTAATAAAAATAGTTTAATCTTGTCACTATACATTACCATCACTCTGTTCTTCTATTTGATAATGTTCAGTGCTTTGCTACAATCTGTTTTGTTAAAAGTGTTATATAAATAAAAGTGATTGATTGGTGAAGATATCACTTTCTGTTCCAGAGTTATAGTCCGAATAACATTTGGCTAACGTTAGCATAGTAATTTGCCTACTATTTCGTTAATTATTGAGATTCAATGTCCACAGATTAATTCTGCCGTGGTTTGGTTTCGATCGTGTGAAATACCTAGGACTAGTTCGTAAAAGTGGGTTACGGATAAAACGGTGCGCCCTAGAGCAAAAATCGAGCCTTTGCACCTTAGTTTGGGCTAATGCAAGGATTGCAACGATGTGACAAAGTTTTATGAGCTATAACCAAAAATGTCAGCAATTTTTGTTTTTTGCACTGTAGCGATCAGTTGCACGATACATTTAAAAAAATCCTAACAATTACAATAGAGTTTCAGCTATACGCGCTCAAACCCCTAATAAAAAAAATCTACTCCAAACCTTTGCGTGGAGGTGTATATGAAAGTGGTCTCTTTAAATCATCTGAGAAGTAGGGGAAGAGGAAGAGAAACAGGAAGTAAGCTCTATTAATAGCACACGATTAAAGCTAGCTGCTTTAATAAAGCACAAATTCCATTATACCGAGGTCTGGTGCATGAGTGCACACAAATACAATTTGTATAATAACTACTGACTGCAAGAAAAATTGTGATGCTGATACCAGAAACAGGCCCCAGAATGTTTGAAAAGTCACAAATATAAGATTACTCATATCGACCCGAATCCAATATCCTGCATTTATTTGTGTACTGTCAACACAGATGGCAAATACAGCAGACGCAAAGAAGGTCTGTCTAAGTGCACACTGAGTGCGTTACTCAGGAAGCTCAATACCCTCTAGATTAAGACACACAAATCACAAAGACGAGCAAAAGGAAGAGCACAGTTTCTTCAGAGGTAACATATACCCTTCATGA
Organism: Enteromius unitaeniatus; assembly: GCA_032359435.1. Classification (NCBI taxonomy): domain Eukaryota; kingdom Metazoa; phylum Chordata; class Actinopteri; order Cypriniformes; family Cyprinidae; genus Enteromius; species Enteromius unitaeniatus. The sequence goes on along the minus strand of JAUMHI010000058.1, from coordinate 4,256,166 downwards.
GCATGCAATCAAGAAAACAACGAGCATTCAGATAAACTCTTTTAGAAAAATCAATTGAGTGCATTTGAAGGCTGTGGCCTTTCACCTCTCAGTGCTCTCAGAGGCATTACCTAGGCTATCATTTACATTGCTTATGGTATTAAAAAGCACCTCATTATTAAAAATGTAGATGATTATCTACAAACCAGGTTATGGATAATTCTATATTGTCTCATAACCTGGGAATCATAAACTCAATGCATTTAATGTGTCTGCGAATGGGCAAACAAATGAGTAAAAAGAAATAGTGCTTTCTGGTCAGACTATAGGGTCACATAATATACCTACATACAATTTAGGCTAGGTTTGGTCAAAACAAAGTATTTACTGGCCTATGAATCCCTAAAAACATTTATTGGCCTATGAATCACTAGAATTTGAATACTGTGCACTGCAAACGCATGTCACTCAAAAGTACATTACATTATCGTAAAAATAAATAAATAAATAACACAGAGTCAGAGAAGACGAGAGCGAAGAAAATATTACACTTAGGTATAATAAGTATATTATACTTATATTAAATATTATAATTTTTGCCATTAATAAGCATTTTTATGACAATTTTTCATTATATTACCATCAGTCTTGTGTTTGTGTTAACAGTGATGTTCTGTAAAGAAATGTTTGCAAAAAAATCGCTAAAGTTTACTAGTGGATAGCACTGATTGCACAATACTGAAGACAAATGCAAAAAAAAATTGGGATTGGGATTTAATGTGAGCGAAGGAGATCTTGACCTCTATGAGAAAGGACGTATGACTAAGTGTAACACACATCTCGGCTGTTACAACATGAACTCAAGCACACGTGCTCATGAAAGCAAACCACACATGCAGAAACAAATAACCCTGAAGGACAGCGTGCACTCATATGTCTCTCTACAGATGCTTTCTTGGTCTCTAGGGAAGAGCCAGCTGTCTGCGATTCATGCGACTATAAAACAAAGCGAGACACTCGTATATTTGAGCATTTGATGCAATAAAAAGAAAGTAGGCAAGAACGTTATCTGTGCTAGGTTAAGAAATCATGCACTTTTTGTTTCACTTCAGCTTTTTACATGATCCTCAGAAGAACACGGTGTACAAGAGCAGAGCATAAGCAATGATATTCTGAAGTTTAGAACATGCATGACATGGATTAAATCTCAGATCAGCAGAACTTTGGGATACAGTCAGCTGTGAAATTAAAAATGTTTTATGAGATGGAACAATATAATTTATTCACTACATATGCAGCCGTTAACATTACAAATCAGTGGAATTTCTACAAGTTTTGGATCAATGCACTTTAAACAGCATGTTACTGAACAATACTTTTGGTAATATTTATATATTATACTTATATGAGTCCAGTAAAATAGTGTTTCATGTCTTACATTTCACCATGTTTATTTTTGCATGGCAGAAACACAGTCCTCTTGATGGGCACATGACTTGTGTGATATCATCACCAAAATAGTAGGACGAAGGGGTCATGAACTTTATTCCATCTGCTTGTATAGGGTATCACTATCATTATCTTCACTACACTACCAAGAACTACTCATTTTAGTTTCAGAAGTCCATGTTTTCCATCTTATGAGGCTTAATATATTCTCAAAAGCAAATCTGGACTCCGAACTTAGAGTATAAACAACTTTTAGAAATTATTGCTTTACTCGAAAGTTCAAATACGGTCACAGTTTCACCATGGATTGCTGTAACACGAATGAAATCAAACCTTAAAAGTATTAAAGAAATTAGATTGATGTAATCAGATTCTATAATCCGCTTGTGTTGTAGCCTAAGCTTATTAAAAGTTGCTTGCTTAAGTTTTTAGTTTGGCTTGAAGTCAAGTAATAGGATAAATGTTTCTCCATTGAGAGGAACAAGCAAGACAGACTAGAGGGTTTCTTTTTCACTTCTTCCTTGTGAGCTGAAATCAACTCAACAACAAGCAAACTATGCTGGTCCTGGACCAGCAATGCATCATTTAAAGTTTAGGATGTGTCAGGAAAACCTAAATGAGCCGGTTGCAGCACATTTGGCCATCGTTAAGCAAGTTCCAGTCAGCTGGCTAGCTTGGCAGCTCACTAGATTTTGGGACACATCCAGGAGGTGTACGCTATTGGACAGTCTTAATACTCAATGCTAGTCATTTGCAATGGCTAAACATATTTATTAATGGCGATGTTTGTGTATGATATATGGATGTATAATATCTTACCAAAAGACGGAGGTTGTCCTTTAAGCCAAAGTAAATAGTCCAGGTCAGATGCAGGTTTACTTGAAAAGTCGTTTAAATCCTAAAAGACAATACGGTTTTTCTAAACCAGCTAGTTTTAAACCAAATTATTCGGTAGGCTATTTAACTAATGCACTTTTTACGACGTAGTTGATATTATTTCGCAATTATCTGAAAACAAAGCCAGTGAGCCCCGGCTCCCTTTCAAAAGACCTGCTGCTGTATGAAAAGTAGCACAGCGATCCTGCCCAGTTTGGTATTTTTGTTCTTTAGGAGATCCGAGCATCTGTACTTCACCTCAACGAAGCTCTGAGCGAAAGAAAGAAGAATAAAGCAGATGAACTCTTGCCACTGCTAAGAACGTTATGACGGCCAGAATCTCATCCGAAAAGCCGGTATCACACGCTACACGATCTCCGCCCCAGACATTATACTGCTCTCTCTCTCTCTCTCTCTCTCTCTCTCTCTCTCTCTCTCTCTCACCCTCTCTGACTGTGACGCCACTCCCAATCCTTTCTGTTGCTTTTGCAACTCTTTCACAACAACAAAAAAAGTTGAACTGAACTTGAATTTGACTGTCTCCTCATTTTCTTTTCTTTTAAATAAAAGAAAATGCCCACTATAAAATAGTTTTTAAAAAATAGGTTACATTTTACATATGTTAGTTACATACGCAGTACGTTAGTAAATGGTAACTGCCAAAACACAACATGAAATAAAATGTAAAATAATAAAATCAAACTAAATTCATAATATCATTAATGAACATGTAAGTATATTGTACACGCATTCCTTTCTCGATATCCTGTCTCACACTACAAAACTATACATTTTAATCTATATGGTTACATACTACTAAATGACATAACAAAATACTTCAACAATAATGCAAACAGTAAAAATAAAGAAGCAGGTGTATATAACAGGTTAAGATTCTGATGTGTTTAACCAATGGCTGGTTCTCCGGGTGCGCATGCTCAGTGGAACCTTGTTTCCTAAACTCAACAATGCGTCCTCTTCTGTATCCTAGCAACGAGGGACCGTCCAATAGTAGGGGTGTGTGAATACTGCAAAGTTCAAAATAGATAATAAAAGGGCGAGTGGCTATCTTGTATTTTTACACATTTAACGTTTTAATATATATATTGTATGTAAAAATGCACTCATATCATACAATTGTAAATATAACCGCCATTTTAAAACGGATTTTAGGTGACTTCCCCTCATGCGATTTGGTTTCGCTTCTGATTTGTGTCCGTTTGTCAGTTGTCTGCGGCGCGAAAGGGAACTTATGTAAAAGACAATTGCCCCTATTTTAAGCCCAATATATTGTTCAAATGCTTAAAATATGGTGTTAATCGATCCGTGTCTGTAATACTGATTCGTTATAGTGACTCCATGTTCAGGACGTTGCGTTAGTAGTTAACGTTAGTGCTGTAAGCTACTGGTGAGCTCGAGCTCAATTTCACGTGAGTCTCAGGTGTGCTTCTTCATCTGAAATAACTAACATTCAAAGCCGCCACGTGTTTTAGATGCTCGTTTTGGCTTTAATGTTTATGCTGTTCTTCCCTGCGTAGATGGAGAACTTTATTTTGTATGAAGAGATCGGGAGAGGTAGCAGATCGGTGGTTTATAAGGGAAGAAGGAAAGGCAGCATACATTTCGTGGCCATCATCTGTAGTGACAAATCCAAGAGACCCGAACTCACAAACCACGTGTGTACAAGCGCAGTTCTTAAGCTGTTTGTTTTGAACAATGTTTTGCATGCTTTTTAAAGTGTTTACCCAAATACCTCTAGTGTTTGATAAGTGTCACGTTATCTCAACAGGTGAGGCTTGCTCATGACATTAAACACGACAATGTGGTGTCTTTTTATGAATGGTATGAGACCAGCAACCATCTGTGGCTGGTGGTGGAGATGTGCACAGGTGAGATTCAGGGTTATTATAGTAGTACACATAAAGTTAACCGGTATAAACTAAAATAAAGGCAACAAACCAAAGGCCCATGGTTCATTTTAACTCGATGTGGTAAAATAATCAAAAACATGAATAAAAAACACTAAAACTTTAAATTAACTAATACTAATTCAAATTATTACTAATAGTATTTGTTATACCAGCGATCGCTAAAATTGTTATAAACTTTTATCTGCTTTAATCCCAACTTGCTTTTTATTTGTTAAAATCCAATGCTTATGTTTTTGTTTGGCTTTTAACTGTAGCTTTGTTACAATTTTTTTTTTTTTTTTTTTTTTTTAGGTGGATCCTTGGCAGCACTGATCGCTCAAGACGAATGCCTGTCTGAGGAAGTCGTGCGGGAGTTTGCCATTGACCTGATTAAAGGTCTTAAATACATCCATGACTCTGGCATTGTTATCTCGGATCTTACTCCTGCAAAGGTATAAGTATCACACCTGTCAGGTGATCCATTGCCATATATGTTCATCCTGGGCTGGAGTATGTACAGTGTCACATTACATCCTAAACAGAGTTTAACAGTGGGTTGCTTCTTTTTTTGTGTGTGAAATCAAAATAACTTTCTTTATTCACCAGCACAAATATTTGACAACAAAATTATTAAACTTGTCGTATATTTTCAATCCGTTAAAGCCCCAGACTTCATTATACCACATGATGCTGTTCAGTGTTTTAGTCCTTCAGTATGCCATCTTGCTTGTTTTCTTTGCCCTGACATTTATCTGAATGTTTGTTTTTACATTTTGTTTACTTTTCTAGTTTTTCTACAAGCGAAAGTGCTATAAAAAATACCTACTCATTGTTATTTAAACAAACACCAAACCACATGTGAGGACTTGGTTATGTTGCTAGTCTTTTTGCCATTTTTTTCAACTAATGTCACTGTATATTCACATAGATTTTGTTGGATGGCCCGGGAACTCTAAAGTACTCTAATTTCTGCCTGGCCAAAGCTCAGGGAGAAAATCTAGAGGACTTCTTCTCTCTTGTGATGGCAGAGGAGACGGAAGCTGGAGACAGCAAAGAAAACATCACCTCTTCACGAAACATCAAGAACAGAATTAAAGGTTAGTGAAATGTATAACTTTATTAATCATATATCTAATAATAACCAGGTCTTTTATTAAGCTTTTAGATGTCTAAAGATAGCTGTGATGTCTGAACGTTGTTGTTTTGGCAGGTTCTCCTGTGTATTGTGCTCCAGAGGTGTTGAGAGGAGCAGACACCGGTGTCTGCAGTGACCTCTGGGCATTAGGCTGCATCCTGTATGAGATGTTCACAGGTTACACATTTCACATTTGATTTTAATTCACAGCTTTTACTCTCTGGTCAGATTCAATGTTAATTCTTACTTTTAATTCTCTGTTTCATTTTCTTTTTGTTTCCTAGGAAAATCACCCTTTGTCTCTGAGAGTGTGACTGGTCTAGTTGATCTCATTTTAAATGACGATCCTCCACCCCTAAGACAAAAAGGTTTGACACCTCTACTTAAAGGCATTTAAGTGTTCCTCTATTAAACATTTAATAACCTATGATTTCCTTTTTAAGAACCTGCTTTCTCACAGTCCAGTCTGGAGTTTGAGAGCCTAGTAATGGGTTTACTTCAGAAGGACCCTGTGAAAAGGTAAAACATTTATTTTACTCAGTCTCTTCTCATAGTTAAGTAGGTGTTAATGCAATAATTTTTCTAGACCGCTATATCTCTTTTTGAATAATCACTTTACTCATGACTTATGAATATGAGATTGGCTGACACCACATGGTCTTTTTTCAGTTCTTTAATTTCAAATAAATTATGTAAATCAGACTTTTGCTCAGAGACCATGAGTGATGTGACCTGCAATAAAAGCATTCATTTCTTCCACACCATCAAACCTGTCACATTGCATTAGCATCTGTGAATCTCCTATATTACTGTCATCTGTAGGTTAAGCTGGGACCTATTATTATCACACCAGTTCTGGAGGGAAGCATTTTCGGAGACAAGCATCACTATGGAAAAAGAGCAGGATGATGTTTCGCTGACATCCAGGTATATTTGATGAACATTCGAATATCAGTTTTGGTGCTTCTAACCTCGTGGCCAATGCTGAAAGCCCTTTAAAAGTCTGCTGTTTGTATATGTCTTTATAGATGGTCTTGCGCACAGATGCTTTCAGTCTAGTACCGATGCAGTGAGTGGGCAAACAGCCCTGTGGCACACTTCATACGCTGCCTGTGTGTTCAGCACAATGCTTACACAATAAGCCTTTGTCCCACCCTAGAAAGCACAATAAATGCAGGTTATAGAAAGCTTTCTGCTGGTATTGGTGCTTCCTCCACTGAGAACAGAACACATCTGTTTTAATTTGTTCTGGAGTCGTTTGTTTTATGACTCTTGGACAGTTATGCATATGTTATTTCTTTCGTTTTAACTATAAAGGGGCTGTTATTGTTATTTATAAATATAAATAGAAAATATAAAGGGGCAGAAGTTATTGATCGTTTAAATGTAGGTCAGGGAAGGATGACACAAATATGTGCATGTAGGTGTTTTAGAACAAAGCAAATGGGTTCAATATAGTACACTGAAAAGCTCCAGCAGATCTGATGAAGTCTGTAAGTGTGAAGTGGTGCTGACGTTGAGCTGTGATTGTGTTCTGAGCCGGTGTCAGCTGCTGTGAGTGGGCCTAAACAAAGAGCTTTGTTAACTGACCAGGAGTCTGCATATTTTAAGAATGAGGGAGACTTTCATTTTGAAAGATGATTATGATAATTTTCTTGTTCCTGTTTAGTGCGGAGCAAGACATTACAGGAGACTGTATGTAAAGGAACATTGAATTGTTCCTAAGTGACAGTATAAAGGTACTTTTACCAAAAAAAGAATCGCTGGAAAGTCAGCTTTGCCTTCAGGAATGTTTCGTGCTTATATACAGTACTGTGCAAAAGTCTTAGGCCACTAGTATGTTCACCAACAAAAAATGGTTTTAAGTGGGTTATTTCTATCTTTTGCGGTGTCAGTTGGAAATATCAGTTTACATTTCTAAACATTTATTTTTGTCATTAATTGTAATAATGCAGTGAGATTATTGTCTGACAACAGCCAGTGCTCCACACAGAGATCTGAT
>JAUMHI010000058.1:4227961-4248715 GCA_032359435.1 Enteromius unitaeniatus | reverse complement strand
AATAATCTCACTGCATTATTACAATTAATGACAAAAATAATGTTTGGAAATGTAAACTGATATTTCCAACTGACACCGCAAAAGACAGAAATAACCCACTTAAAACCATTGTTTTGTTGGTGAACATACCAGTGGCCTAAGACTTTGGCACAGTACTGTGTTTTGAGAAAGTAAGAATACATGCTTTATTTGTATGCAAAATAAATGTTAATTTCTTTTCTTTTCATTTTCGGGGTTAAATATATCCATTTATTTATGTCAATATTCACTATTTACTGTGTTTGTGTCTAGTGTCTTCTCAATTGTGATTTGTGTTTTGTTTTTTCTTTCAGTCTGCATTTGGCCCCTGTGTCTTCTCAGGCAGCCGAGGAAGGCCAGACAGCACCTGCTGACCCTGCCAGCCCAAACCTCAGCAAGTCCTTCACATTAGGTAATGCAACAGACATGAGAGTCAGCATGTTGTGCCCCACTGCTACACTTCGTGTGCCCTCAAAGGGCCTGTGCATTTTCTGCTTACGGTCTGTGCATGTGTGGTCGGCAAGCACGTACACATGTGTGAGCCTGCGTACTCATGTTCAGTTTGCCCTGCTGTACAAATGATACTGTATGTATGTTCAGTAGTAAATCACACGCAAACATCCGTACACTCAGGGATTAGATTGCTGCTGGTTAATACCTCCGCTGCATATTATCAGAGGGGAATACATGACAGAAGAGTGAGCTTATGTAACTGTGAATCAACTGAAACACGTGTTTACTGGACATCATGTTAAAACTTAATCTGTCAAAAAGGGCTTCATTCAGAACAGTGGAATTGCATTTTAGGGAAAAACAAACAAACAAACAAAACAAGACTTAAAACTGTTAAAGTTTCCTGTTTTACAGTTTTTACCAAAGTCATTCCTTAGGATCCTAACAGGGATGAGTTTAGAAGCTTCCAAGCACTTCCACGTTTTCCCTATTTAAAGACTAGTTGCACGAGTATGTATGGTGACACAAAATAAAACATGAAGCTGTTTTAAACGGATAAAAAAAGATTACTATAATGTATGGCGTAAGATGACTTAGAGGGGGGTTTCAGGAGTGATGATATTACTCCTTAGTAGGGGTGTCTTTCGAATAGTCGACGATTTGATGATTCGATTCGAGGAGCCTGATTCGACTTCCAATCTCTCAGTCAAATATGGGGTGTTGTGATCATACCATTTAACTAAATTGTGGTGCTCAATGTCAATTTCACATAGAACCTCCGGGTTTCTCCCAACATGTTAATATACAGCCTATTAAAATAATGTTGTTTTATATACTTAATTTCGGGAGGAATGTACGAAGGTAATCAATTACCAAACCCCGCCTCTCCAATCTTCCTATTTTCCTATCAGCTTCTTAGCTACGCCCTATAAAATAGCATCACCTCCTCCCTCCTTCATGTCGATCTCAGTATCCCTCCTCCTCCCCAACGCCTTCCTTTCTCTCCCGGGGTGAGCACTCAGGGTTAGGAGGGTTATATAAGAATCTGAAAAGAAAGAAGCTTTAAATAAATATTTTAACCTGCGTGCGTAAATCCAACCACCCCTATAGATTTAAATGTAGAGGAATTTTCCATCGGACAGAGGTGCAGCTTGGCAGCAGAGATTTAAACCTTCAACGAGACTCAAATTGAGGCAGAGTAAAAGACTGGAATTTTTTCAATCAGGTTCATTGATCACATATCAGCTAGTTTATATACAGGGTGGGCCATTTATATGGATACACCTTAATAAAGTAAAGCACTTCCGTGCATAGCGTGGGCAGGACAAACAATGAGGAATAATAACTATGACTGGGACTGTCATATACATAACATTATAATGAGAACACTATTATAATAAAACGCTGTGAATATTTAGAGTTTAGCTGTTGTGTTTCCGCACGTTTTTGCGTGAAAAACACGTCCACAAAAGGAGTTCATTCACAGCTGCACAGACACGTTCACTTTTGCATTCGGGGCATTTTGTTCAGCTAGCCTACAAGTCTTGATGTAAACACCATCTTGTATAAATAACGAAGCTTTCTATTATGAGATAAATGAAATCACACTTTATTCTACTGATCATCTTCAGTGCGCGCAGCTCAAAACAGAAATGCAGAGCATTAATAACTATTGTCATACGTAACGTTATAATGAGAGCACTACTGTAAAAATTTTTTGTGAATTCTTACGTTTTAACGATGTTTAATGTTAACTATCTTTCACTGGAAACAAAAAAACATTATTTACTCCGTTTGTATCTGCGAGGCATCTATAACTAATTTTCCCTGTGTGTGTCCAATGACTGACTTGTATCTTATTTTGCCCTGCCCCCAAACATATGATTTGATCAGTCGACTATTGGCAAGATTGCGAAAATTCCAATCCGACTGTGAAAATCCTTAGTCGGGAACAGCCCTACTGCTTAGAGCACTTCGACCTTGGAGCAGAGCTGTAGTCAAGTCCAGCTCTATCGAGTCCAAGACCAGACAAATCGAGTCAGAGTCAAAATGGAGTCCAAAGAGGTTCGAGTCCAAATAAGAGAAAAAAAGGATCCTCTTCAAGACCACATACTTAACTATTGATAAAGTATGTTACGTGAGAGACAGCATATTTTCTATCTAAAATCATTTGCATTATTATCTGTAATAATCAAAAAGGAGGGGTCTCCAAACTAGATCTTTTTTATTTTTATTGTCGAATTTCATATTATAGAATAGAATGAAAATTCCCTCGAACAAATCCATCTTTTATAACATTTAAAAAGGAAGTGAAGCTTTATATTGAGCCCTCAAAGTAACAAAAAGCTGTACAAGCTTGTATTGTTCAACTTGTGCATTCATCAATGTTTTCCTATGAAATACTTTATATCTGAATTTTATTAAATGTATAATAAAAAAAAAGCACGGATACATTTTGGAGCTACTGGGCACATAATGCGCACATAAATGCAGCGTCACACTGGACAACAATAATTAGTATTTAGATATAGACATAGAAAGCGTCGACATGCGAGTGTGGTTTTGTTTAGAAGGAACAAAAAATATTGCCGGAGTCAACAGTCCAACAAGAACATTTGGCGAGTCCAATGACAAAGTCCCAGACAAATCTGAGTGCAAACACCAACGAGTCCGAGACGATAGAATAATGTCTCTAGTCCGGAGAAGTAATATCACCATTCCTTAAAACTCCCCCTCTCCTTCTCACTTTGCCGAGGTGTGAAGGTCTCTACCACCAGACATTATAGTTATCTTTTTAGAAAATCCTTAGAAAATCACCACGTTTTATTTTGTCACTGGTGTCTAAATGAATCCCTGTTTAGATCCTAAGGGGGAATGGAGCTAAATGCTAAAATAGTGGCTCTGCGCACTAGAGCGAGTAAGTGCGCGCACCGAGACGGCGGAGATATGTATCAATTTGTCTAATTTAGGTGGAATTTGAAAAAATGGTGGCGTTTTTTATTTAATAGCCTGTCATACTGATGAATTCCTAGATTTTCCACAGCTTATCTTGCTTTCTTTAGGGAGCATGTGCATGATTCCTCTTCAGACCTTTTTTCATTATGTTTTTGTGTCATAGATAACGTGATGGAGTTTAGACCAAAGTCTGTGCTGGACATTGACGCCAGAGAGGCGATTTTCCTCCTCAGGTATCTCAACTTACTCTCCTGTGTATATATATAATGATCTCACACTCATTTCAGCAATATAATGTGAATATGAAGCTTTTGGACGTGTGTTTTCAGACACGGTGAAATCAGAATAACTAGTTTAAGGTTTTATTTATTTAGTTTTGTCCTTAATGTACACTGTCCGTCAAACATTTGGACACCAACTCTACCTCTTTCTCTGTCTCTCTCTCTCTTAAAAAATAAAACACAATTATTATTATTATTATTATATATTTTTGTTTGTATATTATAGTATTGACTGTTTTTCCACCACTATATAAAATACAATTTTAGTTTTGTAAAGAAGTGTCTGTTTTTTCAAATTTACATTTGTCTGCAAAACTGCCTCCAAACATTTAGATGAAAGTTTTAAAATCATAAGAAAATAATTCAGTCAGATGTGTGCAGACTTTTGGTCATGTGATATGTCATGAGGGGTGTTCAGTGCTAGTATGAGGATATTCCAGTGTATTTCAGTAGTTTTTGTATCTCTGATCAAACAGCTCCAGACCAACTCCCAGAACAAGCAATACGGCTCGACAGACAGAAGACAAAGCCTCTGAAATTCAAGTGAGTTCACAAACAAAAGCATTCAGTCATCCCAAATATGTATTTGGACCTTTTAAGCCACTAAAGGTATAATTTTCATTCCATTATTACAAAATATCAAACCAAGTGACAACCATTCTAGCTTTACTTAAACTTTATTTTTCTTAGACAAGCTTGCAATGACTTAAAGGCATAGTTCACCCAAAAATGTTAAACAATTATGGCATATTTTGCTCAACCCCAAGCCATCCTAGGTGTTTATGACTTTCTTTTTTCAGCAAACATAGCCGGAGTACTAAAAAAATGTATCCTGGCTCTTCCAAGTTTGGTAATGCTTGTGAATAGTGGCCATTATTTTGAACCTTCATAAATAGCTCCGGTAAACGGATATATTCATAAGTACAGCGACTCTAATTGACTGTAACTCCCACTGTAATTTATAGTAACCACAGGTGTATTTTATCACATCCATAACCAGAAGTGCCTAAATACTCTTTGTGGTCGCAAGTCTCTTTTGTTAAACCACAGCACCATCTACTGGGCATTACACATACATGTATATAAATGCCTTTTAGATGTATTATACTGTATACACAAATGTATGCATGCTTAGATGATTATAACTCTATCTTCACAGGTTGTTCAGAATGTATACATTTTGTCAAGTTAGGTAAATGTCAATGAATATCCCTTTGCTTAGTAAATAAGGAGCTCTGAACACTGTGTAGGAACCTGTCAATCGAAGCACACTTCTTCAGACCCTAAGCCACTCCAGACAAGCTTGGGAAAAGGGAACATCCGAGTTGAAATTTCCCACTTCCAGCTTCAGTGTGCTTCAGTTCATCATGTAACATATTTCTGTCATTAATGGCAAATACACGGAAAATTTGCCTTTTTGTGTTTAAAAAAAGCTGCCGAAAAGCTAAATTAAAGTATTATTTTATGAACTTGGTGTCTAATGTTTAACATAAGGTTGTTCCACACTATGCTCGTTAGAAACCATGACATCAAATGATGGGTTTCACTTAAGTCTGGGTTGATCGTTATGCCCCCCAGTTCACAGGTCTGATATTCCGACTTCTGTTCTAGACTTGCTTCCAAGTAGGAGGTGGGAACAATTCTATTTCAAGCTGTTTGAAAAGCAGCATTAGCTTTAACCATAATTAAATGCACCTGAACAATTTAACCAAGGTCTTAAAGATTACGAGCTAACTTCTGCATGAAGCTGTTCCTCCAGGATCACGATTGGATAAACTTGCTATGAAATGATTGCACACAGTGGTTGCTCACGTTTTGCTAAAGTCATGACACCAGTGTTAAAGTGATGAAAGAAGTACTCTGTTTGTATGCTTCATAGGAATCCAGTGTTATGTTGGAGGAGGAGAGTGACATGAACACCTGCATTAAATCCCTTTTATACACAGACAGTGACCTTACAATGACTCCCATTATGGATAACCCAAAGGTAAAGAGACCTTCAGGATCTAAACACATTGCCATGTCGAAGAGACTTATTGTGCTAATATGTGCTAACCAACACTTATGTTATTATGCTGCTCTGCTTCTTTTTTTTTTTTTTTAGATTTTAAAGACTTCTCCAGTTCGTTTTGACCCCAAAACGCTTTGCGTACCAGCGCAGTCAGGTAAACTGGGAGATCTAGTGTTATTTGATCACCTAAAATCACCAACAAATTCTTTTTTACGAATCATGCAGATCTAGTTTTTGAATTAAGCTTACTTTACTCATTAACCATTGTGACTGGATTATTATCCTAGAAGGAGCATTATCTTTTTGATTTAAAATTTGGTCAGTTTAGGTCTCTCATACAAATATATAAAGCCTACTGTATCATATTCTAAAGTGTCTAAATGATCAACGTGACAACTTTGCTTTGATCATTGAAAACGTTTTTAAATATAATCTTACTAGTGTTGGGTTTGAGTCTACCTAATTCCAGTCCGAGTCGAGTCCGAGACATGTTCGAGTCAGAGTCCCAAAAGGTTGAGTCCAAGTCCAGTTCCAATTTTCACTGTCTGGAAGTTTTTAACAAAAAAAAAAAAAAAGTTACTGTTTTAGTTGTTTTGACGCAAAACTTTTACAGAAAATGTTACAAACATTCTTTTTCTAAAACAGTTATTTAATTAGTTAATGTAGTTAAAATGTTATAGGTCTATGTACAAATATAGAAACATCCTACAGGCATTTAATCAGGGGATACATTTGGATTTGTTATATGGGGGGCACTTTGGTTGCAGGCTTCCAGGGGTGCATGTGTATGCAAAGCCCACAAAATCTTGCATCACTTGGTAAACCTTAAAATTTGAGGGAAAAGTTGAGAGTGCTCTTTGCTATGAACAAATGCTGATCAGAACTTCTAGATGCTGGTTTATTAAAAATGCAATTATTGATTCTTTGCCAGCAGGAGGCGCTTTTGCAATATAGTGGTTTCCTTGGTAACAGCAGTAGCCTACACACAGCAGCTCTGCACTCATAAACACGACTTTACCAGATATCAGACATGCATACAAAATTGTTTATTTTAATGTACAGTAGCCTAATAAACAATATTTTTAATCTGTGATAGAATATGATTTAAGAGTAATGTAAGCAAGTTCAAACAAGTTTAGTCTGAAAAGCTGTATAGTAAGTGCTGAATCCTGCCGCACATGTAGCGTTGTCAAGGTAACATTTGAGCAGTCATTCCCAAACGCTTATACCAGACAGTAATGCCCTGTGCCTTTAAAATGTTATTTACAGAAATACACTCTTATAACATACACATCACTGTTAGAACTGGTAAGAATAAGAGAAATGTTCAAAAAATATGCATTTATGAGGAAATTCCACTGATGTATGGCTGCACAAGCCTAATTTAATGAATAAATGTAGTCCTGCACAATCTTCATTGTTTACGTTAAATATAAATGATAAAAGTTACTAAAGTGATTTAGTCAAGAGTGACTTTCTCTTATTCTGCTGTTGTTTGGTTCACTTGTATAATGTAGTCGGCGGCAGCAGGTTACGCTGCTTTCGCTTTAAGTGAACACATTCAGTGAGTCAGATAATGGACAAGACTTGAAAACACAAGCAAATACTGAATATCATGATAAAGTATCGAGTCAGTGACATTTCCTTAAACACTCCCTGGACTCAGTTGGACACGGAACATTTTCAGAGTCCGAAAGGTTTGGGTCCGTGACGAGTCCAAGTGTGATTCCGAGTACCCCACCTCTACATCTTACTAAAACATATTATTGGTTATACAATGACACGTAGATGAGATGGTATGATAACATGCATTTTATCTGAGCAAGTCTGCTAAACTGTCGTAAAGATCTCATTCAATTTCAATTGCAAATTTCACCTTCATTTTATTAACTAGACCAAATTGCATACATTTCCCTTCTTTCCCTCCATTTTTTTCTGCATCACACTATATGAGCCATAAAAGCTTGATGTACTAAATATGATGCTTAAAGACACCCATACATTTTAGATTTAGTGTGATGGCAGCACAGTATGTGTTTTTACAAGTAAATGTGAAGGATTTTGTTTAGTATCATTTTTTTGTATAATTGTAATTTTGTAAAATTATTTATGCTACATTGCATTTGGTTGGGTTAAAACAACAACAAAAAAAAGAACAAATGTTACTCTCTTTGTCTCTCTTTTAGCTGAACGGTTGTCCTGTCTGAACTCCGAGGACTGGTCTCAGTTCCTGCAACAGGTGTGTGCTGTCCTGGAGTCGGTAGACCGGGCTGGATCAGCCAATGCCATAGCACCACGCACTAAACTCAACCTTCTCTGTTACCTGTGCACTGTCTGTAACCACAGAGAGACAGCCACACGCCTCATACACTCCCAGCTGGTAAGACACAAGCTATCAATGTATAGTCATATGGCTATTATAACAAAAACCATAACAGGATGACCAGGTATTATGTGTAGCTGATCACTTATTTTTTTTTTCCCTGTGTATTTCAGCTTACACCTTTGCTGTAATATAACATTTGAATGGTTTTCCAGAGAACCATGTAATAATGAAATGCATAGCATTAACCTTCTGGTTGTCTTTAATAACCGAAAATAAAGCACTCCAACACAATCTCATTCTATGACAATACCTTTAACTGATATTTCACCTCAAAAGGAAAATTCTGTCACTTACTCACCCAAATCGTTACTCATTTCCAATCATTAATTCATCTTCGAAACACAAATGACAATATTTTTAATGAAACCAGTTTTTTAAATCTGTTTATCATTTAAAGTAATTGTTTTTTTCATTTGAATCTTTCTGAACTTTTGGTATATTTGTGGCATGAACATTCAGTAGAAACGCATAAAATACACATGAGGTTGCAAATGAAGATTTAATTAAGAAAAAAATGGTGTAATTAGTTAAAAATAGACTGAGGACACCAGTATTTCCCTCCTCTGGCCACCAGGTGTCTCTCCACCAGCAGCTTTTTGTTCATCTCTGTGGCAATTGAGCATTCAAGATACAGATTTTTCTGGAAGCAATCAGTTGAGCTGTAAATTCCATGTGACCGATTATTTTGTAGTCTGAAATAATTTCTTGATATTAGAACAACGCTGATTTATTATGGCACACAAGCACTCACCCAGCTCTTTACTAGATCACCTGTAATATACCCACACACTATTTATATACTGACCTGTGACTTTTATGAAATTGTCTTGTCAACAGTTCAGAAAAAATGGCAAGTTTATTGAAATATGTATTGTATATTATTGAAAATCTGACAATGTAAAAAACATTTTTTCTCTCTCCCTTTTTGACATAGTTACCTGTGCTGGTTCAACAGATGCGACATGCACCGAACTGGGATATGTAAGTATTACAATTCATCTTTATGTAATTATTTTATTTTTGGTTTTAATTTCACTATTGTGTTTAATTTCACCTTTGACTTCCATAGTAGAAAGAAAAAAAATACTATAAGAACTATTACTTCAATTGATCAAATACATAAACTATCCAATTGTATAATTTACCTTTTTAGAAAGTAAAAATTAGCTTCACACTTTTACTAGATAATAACTATAACTATGGTGTAATATTCTAGGATGACGCTACAGTAATGGAGTGTGCTCAGAGAAATGTAGTGCCTTTCTCTCTCCCCTCAGTCCATTTGGTTCTTAGTGGAAGGAATGATAGGCATGTGTCTCACTGGCCCCTCACAGGATTACAGCCTCTATCTCCGCACTACAGTCACCAAGCAACGGACAGAACAATTTTAGTTTTAAATTACACTGAAAACCAGCATTAAACACTGCCAATTTAAGACAGATGTGCTGTGGTTAGACAGGATTGAAAAAGAAATTGTAAAATGAAGCAGAATGCCACTGGAGGTTGTGCGTTACAGCGGTTTTACCACAGGGTGTGTGTTAAAGTGGTGGTATAATTGTATGCAATGCAGTTAAAAAAGTTTAGTTTAAGTATGATTTTCCAAAAAATCTTGTGATGGCTAATCTGAATTTTCAGCAGGTTATTAGATGAATATAAATTCATCAAAAAAACTCAAAAACATTAATTTAGTATAGTCTATAAATCTATAATGTTTAAGGTTTACTAAACTGTAAGGTTTATATATTTTAATATTTAAGAGTAAAAAAATAAGTAGACCACGAAGAAAGATATAATATATTCGATAGAACAAATTTTTTTTTCTTTAAATTATGACAGAATTGAAGAAAACGGAACAGCATTAATAAAACAAACAGCTGCATAAGAGCCATTTAATAGTTAAAATTTGTATTTTAGAAGGAGCAAAGTGATGCGAGTGATTGGACTGATGGCCTCCCACTGCACAGAGCTCAGAGACGATGTTCCTGTCACAGAGGTGAGACGTGCATGTCTGTGTTTTTAAATATGGCTTTTTTTTAAATTAAAGAAATATTGAAAATACACGACACACCAGCAGGTGTCACTATAGCATTTCACTATTTGCTTTTTCTCAGTTTCCACTTGGAATATACTAAACAAAAATAATTTCTCTGCTTGCAATCCAAAGCACTTGAAATCCAGTGAAAGCCAGGTGAAATTAGCTTTTAACATCTCTATCTCAGCCTTTACAAATACAAATTCAAAGAGCTCATCCAAACAGGGTTATCAACAATCATCAAAGCGCTGCACAGATGCATTGCGTTTCATCAAAAACAAATTCTTCAACCCTAATCCATTTATTTAAAGCGTTTGTTTTCTGTTCTGCTACGAACTTCCTCTTTGTTCATTTTGCAGTACCACCCAGACTCCGCGTGGACAGCAGCACAAAATGGCCGTCCGTCGTAATCTAGCAAGGCCGAGTTTTTGCGGCGTTTCACACAATACAGGCTTAAACTTTGCAGCTTCTCTCGACGGGTTCTTCTTTCTCGCTCTTCTGGGCTCAGTGGGTCGGTATTGAAGAAGTGCTCAGGGTGATGGACTCTCTCCCCGGTGCTCTACAGGGGTTCTGTGTCTGAGCGGCCGATCCTGTCATGGCGATTTCTTTCAGTGCTTCTTTTTGGCGAGAGAGAAGCAGAGCTGCTTTCTTTATGGTTCTTCTGCACTCTAGAGGGCCTTCCTAGATTACATATTGAGTTAAAGGCTGGAATACACTACACAACTTTAAAAATCTTAATCTTAGATTTTAAAACACTAGGCATTATACACTGGTTTTGTAAATGGCTACAGAACTCAAACTATCAAGAGATGCTGTCACACTATAGCAGTCACACACAAAATTGCACACATGAACAAAAGAGCCACTTCTAAATGTCTAAATCAGATACATATCTGATATCTGGACATCTGACTAGCAGTAAGTTGAAACGTGTATGAGGGCAACATTTACCCATAAAGATAACTATTCTTCTTAGTACTTCATAGTACTGTGAATAATCATTTTGTTTAGGTGAAACCTTTATATTACACATCCCTCTGGAATGCTTAAATCTAATTATCATGACTGGCCATTCTGGCCTTAAGTCGCCACTTCTTTCATGTCTCTTGTATCAGACCAAAGACTCGCTCTCTCGTTTCATACAAACACAGCTGCTGGCATCTTTAAGTTTTAAAACTGCGGTTCCATATGTTTTGCCTCTTTGTCTCCATCTCTGTTTGAAACCTGCAATTGCAGTTACTTTATTTTTTATTATGTGGTTTGCACGTCAGCACGGCTGAAAGGGTGGGTGAATCTAATGTTGAATCTAACACCTCACCGGTGTGGATATTCAGATTCTAGCTTACCTCTTGGAATAAATGACCCAAATAAGAATTTTCACCAGATAGTGTCATCTGATTAAGTAACAAGTCTGCCACTTTTGTTCTGACCATCCGGGGAAAAAGCATTACAAAAAATTGTGCTACCAGTGGTGATTTAAACTTCATTTCAAACCATGGCTATTATTATTATTATTATTATTGGTATACTTTGCTGATATTGTTAACATTAACAATTTAAGAAACAGTGTGTGACTACATGTATATAGTGTGTATTGGCTTTAATTTTCTTACCATCAGAATTTCATATAAAGACATTTTCTCTTTTAACCCAAAAAGCTAATATTTCTTGATTTCTTTAAAATACAAATCTTGTGTAATCCCGTATAGACCGAAGCATGTCTAAAACTAGAGTATAATCTAAACTCCGTAATAAGGGTAGCTTTTAATAATGTTTAAAACTTTATTATTAACTAGCCGTTGTGTATCAGGCTAAGGCAAGGACATATGTACTTGCGCAAAAATAGATTTCAAATAATTGTTAACCAAAAACGGCTAACTGTAATATTAATTTTAGCTACTTCAGTTTTAGTAGTCCTGTAATATCATTGCTGGGTTCAGCTTATTATCAGGATGATTGCTTTGAACATGTTAATAGAATATAATAAACGGGTGAGGTTTTAAGAGTTTCATCTCAAACCATCTTATTATGCCATAATTCTGTTAATTATTTATATAATAAGTGGTATTATTATACTGTATCCCTTAAATGATAGTCTAGTGTTTGTTAATTAGTTTTGGCTAGCCAAAAAAAAAAAAGCCACTTGCTAGCAGCAGATTTTCTTCCTGTACACTTTTTGTTTAGGGAGCTAATGATATATTTAAACTCAAGTCAGTATTTTGTGTAGGAAGGACCGGACGTAGTCTTGTAATAAGTGGAATAATGCATTACATACATTTAGTCAGGTGTTATCGCAAAATGAACCCCTTCAGGGTGATGCAACCTTGATGACCTCTTCAGGCTAAACCATTTCATTCTGCAATAACAAATCAGAAGTGAATGCAAATGCAGATACTGTTTACATGCCGTGTTTTAAGTTTATGTAAGCAGGTGAGACTAAAATATGTCAGAAGATCTGTGCATTGAGCCTTTCATTGTACAAGTAAATGTTGGCAAGCATCGATTCATTCATATTGTTTGATTTCATGAAGCTATACAATCAAAGTCTGCTTGTTATACAAGTGATTTTCTGTGAAACTGGTCAGCTGCAACAGCAAGTCATGTCGTGCATTCCAACCTTAATTAAACTGTAACCGATTTCTGTAATTTGAACAGTATTTTACTGTAATATTCAGTAAGATACTGTAAAGACAGTAAGATACTGTAAAACGTGCAAACAGAATATTACTGTAAACGGCAAAGGATTATGGGAAATATATAGTCACTACTGTATTTATTCACTACTGTACAGTACACTACTGTAAATTTAAATTACATTTACTTGCCCGCGAATTGAATGGCAATTTTTTTGAAGTGGAGGCAGACGAAAGAGATGTTGCACCGTTGACTTGGCATAAAGGTTAGTATTTTATTACTGTTTTATGCAAGACTAAGACATTTTAAGACTGGTTTCACGTGTCAACAGCAAACTAACATTATTTATCGTTTCGGTTTTTCATGTCAGGAGTTGGAGCCTTTTTTTTTTTTTTTTGGACTGAAGGCCGGATTGCCACCAAAACACTGGCAACATCGAGTGGTGAGTAAGTTAAGGTCACCTATACTAGTCGAAATAAACTGTAGGTAAACTGAGAAACATCATTGTTCCTGTGCTTTAATGCATGTTAGCTTGTCTGGCCAGTAGTCATTTAACTTTAACAGCGAATTAAAGTGAAATACTGAGTACTGGTGTGTTAGCCAATGCCACTGTTTCAGTCAGATTTTACACCGTATTTACTAGTAATTCTTTTGTTTATGTTCAGGTTTCTAGTCTGGATGTAGTCTGCAACATTGGAGGTGTATTTTTTATTGTAGGTGTATTAGCCTTGTGAATGCTATTGATGATAATATCATCTGGTAAGTTAATATAATTTAGCGAAGTTAACTAATTTAGAAATGCCTAGCTTCCATCAACTTAGTGATGTTACTAAATTAGCTAAGTAATTTGACTTTAGTTGCTGTTCTCCATTAATTCACAGAACAGTTTTACTTTTTAAAGAGTGGAACATGCTACCCAAATAGCATTTTGCTAATACATATTAAAAATATTAAATATTTAATTACAATGTAAATTATTTTTTATCTTTTTTTTTTTTTTTTTCTCTCGATCATAAACTATTGTAACACAAAAGGATGTGACGCTGTCTGTTACAGCCAGCTGTCCATTTTACAGAAATGCAGAATTAGGTAAACCGAAACATTTTGTTTCACATTGCATTTACGTTTATGTATTTGCTTTTCTTTTATCCAAAGTAAGTTACATTGTATTTAAAGTACACATTTTATTAAGTTATAAATTCCCTGGGAGTCTTGGTGCAGTGCTAGGGGGGGTCTAAGGAGGCTGAGGCCCCAAATTTTATTACATTTTTATGTCTTGTGTGCTTCACGATTTAAGTTTTCATACATCTTTCATGCAATTTGAGTTAAAATGATTTCTATTAAGATGATTTCTATTACCAGCACTTAAACAGCAAAATGCAGCTGCTACAAGTATCTTAAACTTACTGTACCCTATAAATTTATAGTACCAAAATTAGACTACTTAAGAACGATTAGGCCTATACTGCCGTGCAAAGCGTTCGATTTTAAGTCGAAATTTTTAGAATATTCAACAACTCCTTTATCATGTGGATAAGGATCTTGAGTCAGTTTCATTGTTTTTTCGAGAAAGTAATGCGTTGTCTTAACAGTAACTTCCAAAAGCCCTAGAGAAACTAAGTTAGAACACCGTAACACCTGCTAGCGTTGTTTGGCTTTGTTTTGAAACGCTTTAATTAAGTTACGGTACTCTGTCTTTGTTTTACCATACAATAAAGTTTGCCGCGTTTAAATTACTGTGTTGCTTCGCAATTAAATCCATATCCTACCTTTCCTTGTAACCAAATAAAATCCATGGCAGTGAATGTCATCAGAGATGTTTAATCCACAAGAATTCTGAGGCATTATTCTTGTCTGCTGGCGTTCACAATCAAGACGTACTTTAGGCTAGGCAATTTTTGTGAATGAATCTGTGGCTATGAACAAATCGGGAGTCAATGATTCAATTAGCCATTCATGAATACAGCAATTTGCTTTGTTAAAAAATGACTGGATGTCTCACTTAAAACAGTGACTAAGCACCACCTACTGGCGGTTTTACTTTAACATTTAAAATGATCACTTCATTTTTAATCATCATAGCATATTTCTCTTTTGAGCCTTTTTATTAAAAAATATTCTTTATTTTATAAAATGTCTTCATACAGGTAAAAACAATCCATTGGAAAAGTGGAAGTTACTGCTCTTTGCCTTGGGATGATGTCTCACTTTTTGCATACAATTCAAAGGCAGAGGACAGTAACTTAAAAATAAGGGTCAAAAAGTCAAGTTTGAGCTCATAAATTGCATTATTAAAACATCTAATCCAACAAAAAAGTAATTTTTCTCAGTTTCACACTCTAGTGAGTTAAGGTCTTTTGCCTTTGTAGGGCAGTATATGAACAGATCAGTTAGCATTTATGGTCTGTGGCAGTCTTCACTAAATGTCAGGGCAAAAAAACTTAATAAACAAGAAGTTAATATTATTAATAGTTAATATTAGTGATTTTTCGCTAAGACCATGTTTTCTTTTTGCTCCGTTTGACAAAAACATTTCTAAACAAAAACACATTGGGCATATAGTATTTTATTACAGAATTAATTTCACTTTTTTGAACACCTAGAATCAAAGATTCACTGAAGCATTTATAAAACATAAAAAACATTTTTTACTTTGTTCCTGAATGAATCAGCAGTCTCTATCATTACATGCAATTTGTAAGTAGAGATTCTAACTATACTTGTCTCCTTAAAAAAAGCCAGTGTATCTTTTCAGTGTAGCCGATTTTATTTGAAGTGTATCCTGTGTATTGTGATTTATTAATGTCTCTGGGCTAAGCTCTAGCATATCCACTCACTGTAGAACTGCACCTGGAATCAAACCCACTATTGTAGGTGTGTTCAGATGTAGTATGTAACATTTTTATTAACGCCGAAAGTGCATACAGCACCAAAAAGATTGAAAATTGGGGGAAATTCTGTAAATGCTTCTTTGAAAAATAATGTTGTTGTTTTTTTGTTTTTTTTGCAGGTTTGTTCAGGCAGTCAAACTTTGTAGCTCCAAATGCATTGAAAGTCACAGATTAGCTGGAATTCTGGAAGGATGTTGCAGCCTGAATCCCATCCTGCTTTTTCTCATTGGAGAGCTCGTCAACTTTGACTGTGATAATTACTGAAAAGTAATTTTTGTGATCAAAGCTAAAATGTTAGCATCATTATTTTAGTCTTCAGTGACACATGATCCTTCAGAAATCATTCTATAATGCTGAATTTTAAATCTTTTGTAACTTTCCAAATGCCTTTTATAATTTTATATATAAATACGATTAGTAATTTCTTTCCCCCCAAATGATCAATTTATCAACTATGACTTCAAGCTTTTGAATGGTATAGCATATAATGTTATGCAAACTTTTTATTTCAGATAAATGTTGGCTTTTTTAATCTTTCTATTCATTAAAGAATCCTGAAAAAAAATGCTCAACTGTTTTGACTATTTATAATATAAAGAAACATTCATATTAGAATGATTTCTTAAGAATCATGTGAGACTGAAGACTGGAGTAACAATGCTGACATCTTTTTTTCAAGTTGTGCATCCAAGAGGGCAAGATTTGTAATTTGTATTTTTAAAAAGAAAATGTTTAACAATAAAAAAAAGAATATTATCATGCTCATGAGTTACTGTGATTTTTGGAGGGCCATAGTGGTAAACAATAATTATTTACAGTGTTATAACACATTTGAATAGTTTTTTTCTTTACAGGTAAATTTTTTACATTCAGTGAAAATAAACTGTACTAATACTGTAACATAAAATACGGTAATAGTACTGTAAATAAAAAAATATATAGTAAAAACATTTTTTGTACTGTAAATAACATACTGTAATAATACTGTAAATAAAAATACAATAAAGACATTATTATATTATAAATTAAATTACTGTAATAATACTGTGAACAACCTTTTTACAGTGTACACATTATTTCTTGAGAAATGTTTTATAAAATAAGTCTCATGGTTTGGAGCTGCAATGAGTGTTGTTTGTGCGAACTGGAAGGTTTGCAATATAAGAGGATCCTCTTAGGTAAGTTTCACCCATAGGCAGTATCCATCATCTAAAAGAAACTTGGGCTAATTTGTCGTCATGGCAACGATAAAAGCCTCTATAAATAGAAATGTCGCACAGGGGCTTGATGCAGGAGGAAGGAAATTACAGAATTACAGGTAGAGCAGAAAAGTCTCCACTCTGAAAAAAAGTTTTCTTGGCGTTTTTGCGTATTTTCTCTCTCTACAACCCTTCCTGTAACACTTGATCCTTCTCCTTCTGACGTTCAGTTAGCTCTCTAATCCTCCCTCAAACCATCAGTGTCTGTGTTCGCCATGAATACTTGAGCACTAGTCTAATGAAGTGGTAAATTAATCATTGTCCTTGGCACTGGCAATCCCCCGTGCCCCTAGCCTAAATTCACAGTTACTCTCAGAAGAGCCTGACAGTGTTTCCCCTGACCAATCCCATTACACACTAAGAATTACAGCAGAGCCATCTGAAGGAGGTACCACAGGGATGAGTCGGTTTTATTTTTTTGCTTTTTTTTTTTATTTATTTGATGGTAAACCATTTTCTGGAAAGTCATTTTAAAGTTACTTCTGCCATATATATTTCATAGGAAAATGTATTAAAAATCCAGATTCTGTCAGTGCATAAAGGCATTGCCATCTGCAGCGCCTTGTGCCGGAGGGAGTGAATATTTCAGTTGAATTTTAAGTGGCACACAAGAGTATCGGTGTGATTGGAAACTAGCGAGAGAGTATCAAGGGCACTCTGTTTCTCCCTCGCACTGCCCGCTGGACGTCTAAGACACGGTTTGACTGCATTTGTCTGTCTGACTCGGGGAATAATATTGATCCTTTGAGCTTTAGTTGATCAGATCTGCATCTCATTGTAACTCCCCACTCCTTGTGTCCTTTGTTTTGCACTGTCGATATTGTTGTTTGGAATATGAATTTTAATTATGCTTTTTATTATGACACTATTTTCATTCAATGTCTACAAAGTTTAGTGAAGTTGTAATAGGTCCAGACAAGCTTTTAATATGAGATTAAGTGATTTGCTTTTTTCCCTTTTACTTTTTAGTTTGTTGAAGGGAGAAGATATACTGGCTGATACAATTCTTGACTCATTTAATTATTCAGACTTTATATTTACAGTATTAGAGAGGTTTCAGAAATTGCATAAACACATTTGCACACTTCAGTGGATATTGATTCAGATTAGCGTTGATTGTTTCTTCCTATGGGCACTTTTGATTGATGTTGAGCTACAGGATACTAGACAAAGAGATTCTAGTGCAAGATCGATCCTTGACTAAGAGAATCACACAGTGTTCATGAACTTACTGTATCAAGTTTACATAACAAATCTGGAAGTCATTATAAAACTCACAATGTTTATCCAACAAAAATGAATACAACGTATCATTATTGTTGGCAGATTTCCCTTTATACATTTAAATTGAATGCTCTCAATGAACTTTGTTTACCAGCACAGTTGTAATTAAGCTACAATGCTTTTTTTTCTTAATCTTTTTGAGTATATATACATTATCCCTCGCAGACCTCTATTACACAGTGTAATTAATTAACTATTACACTGAATAATTAATGCATATTGATAGAATAGTTTGCTTGCAATGTGAATTTTGTGCATTGAATCTGTGTTTTTTTTGGTGCAATCCCATCACTACAACATGATAGTCAGATTAACATTGAGAAAACAAATCTACAAAGAATAATGTTGTATTGCTTTGCTGTGGAAATGTGTACGTACATACAATGTTATTTAAAGGTTAGATGGATGGATGGATGGATAGAAAAGAAAATCATATCACACTGAATATACAGACTACGTTTTATTTTATTCCCAAAAATATAAAACACCCTAATGATATGTATTAATAAATATGCATGGCACGTCAAAATGACATTAGTGACATCAAACCGAGGCGTTTTACCATAAAGTTGATCAGAGCCAATGGACTGCAGATATATACACAAAGACCGCTTTTCCTTAAACATAAAACCCTATTAAAGTGCAAATCATGACTAGAACAAGGAGATTAAACATATAAAACTAAGAAAGAGAGCGTTTTGGATTAGCTTTGTTTGTATTAAGGATATGATTGCTTTTCAGTGGCACAGTGTAGCATTAATTATGTGCAATACTCATCTTTGATAACAAGCCGGCTAGACCTCAGGTAGGATCCAGCTCAGTATCTTCAGCATTCCTGGATTCTTACCATTTATTGCTCCACAGTCTTCTCCTGCACGCTACCTCTATACTGCCTAAAACATCTAATACCCTGCTTGACAGACATGCTGTGTGTGTGTTGTGGATAATGATGTTTTCTGAATCAGGAAAAGCATGCATGTGTGTGTTTGTGCATGTGGGTAATGGCAGCATGCTCTAGAAGGGAATTTGTGTGCGTGTTTGTTGATGATAATGATACGTTCTAGAACAGGAATTACTTTGCGTGGCTGAATAAGACAGCTTAGCTTTGTTTGTTTCTTCCTGTGTAACAGGAATCATCACTGCATGTCTCTCGCTGCCAAGACTCATCAAATACAGCCGCCAACATCTGTTCCCTGCAAAGTCATCACTTATGAGACTTTAACCATCATAGGGCCAAAAATGCTACATAGGGCATTTGCATAGCACCATACTAAGAGAACGACTGCAGAGGGAGAAGCATATATACTTGCTCAAATAAGCACTGAGAGAGATAATACAATTCTAATGCTTAAGGTCAAAGATCTGTGAAGGGAGAAAAAAAAAACTCATGACATGTAATCAAATGCTTTGTAGTAAGGAATTTCTCTTTTTTTGTGCTTACTTGTGAAGGTGAATTTTGGGTAACCTGTACATTAAATACATTTTTGAATGTGTATCCATTTTTTTTCCTTGTCCTCAGGCAGTGGCCATGTTCACAGAACTGATCAGAGAGAACTTCAGGAGCAGTAAATTGAAACAATGCTTGATTCCACCCCTGGGGGAGCTGCTCTACCTTATTGCTACACAGGTATGACATGAAAAACATTTGAATATTGAAGTATGTTATATGAATAACAAATGTATTTATATAATAGCGATTTTTTTTTCTACTGTATAATGTATGATGGTGTGAATTGTAAATATTGTGTGATGTATATAAGCCGTGGCATATGAATTTGCAATTGTTGTTTTCAATTAATATATACATGCGGTGAGACATAATTTAAATGCAATTGCAAGGCCATGAAACACATACAGAACATTTGTTCACAAGACTTTTGAGTACTTTTTATATATTTAAAATAAGTTTATATATTTTCAAAAAGGTAAAAAAGGTCCTAGGTGACAGGCCAGACAAAGAGCGGTCCAAAATCCCATATGGAAAGGAACACAATGAAAATTGTGACGTCACCCGGTACGGTGCAGCCGGGGCCCCACCCTGGAGCCAGGCCTGGGGTTGGGGCTCGTATGCGAGCGCCTGGTTGCCGGGTCTTACCCCACGGGGCCCTGCCGGGTTCAGCCCGAACGAGCGACGTGGGGCCGCCCTCCCATGGACCTTGACGACCCAATCCTCGGACACAGAATCTGACTCTTGGGACATGGAATGTCACCTTGCTGGGGTGGGGAGGAGCCGGAGTTAGTGCGGAAGGTTGAGAGGTACCGTCTAGAGATAGTCGGGCTCACCTCCACGCGCAGCTCGGGCTCTGGAACCCAACTCCTCGATGGCGGATGGACTCTACACTACTCTGGAGTCGCCCATGGTGAGAGGTGGCGGGCTGGTGTGGGCTTGCTCATAGCCCCCCAGCTTAGCCGTCATGTGTTGGAGTTCACCCAGGTGAACGAGAGGGTCATTTCCTTGCGCCTTCGGGTCGGGGATAGGTCTCTCACTGTTGTTTGCGCCTATGGGCCGAATGGCAGTGCAGAGTACCCGGCCTTCTTGGGGTCTCTGGA
>JAUMHI010000058.1:4208689-4227914 GCA_032359435.1 Enteromius unitaeniatus | reverse complement strand
ACGCGAATCATTCATGATCCAGCCTCACCTACAGAAGCAGTGAGTATAATGTCTTTTAATGAATCTTTGCAAATCGCTTTTCCTAATATTGCTGCTTTTCACGGGTTATAGGCATAAGCGGGGGGTGAACTAACTCCAGGAACCAAAATGTAGGCTAATATGACACGTCTAATGGGACAGAATTTGTTTTGAACGTTATTACAATTTATTTAAGAAAATAATAAAAATAAAAATTATAAATATATTTTTCTATAACATTTCCTTTCCATGGTTATTCAAACAGAGAAATAATTATATATAGAATGTGATAATACACTCTCAATAAACAAATACAAGTAAATAATAGAGCTAATGATAATAACATTTAAACGGTTGTGTTCGGTTGCGCAGTTACGGATAGATGACCAAAAATTTACGCTTGTTTTTCATAGACTCATTTTACAAAAACTAGCAAACAACAGGATTCACATGATCTTATATCACATCATGCACCTGCAGCGCTTCTCCAAGCTGAGAGAAAAAACTAAAGAAAACATTATAACGGATAAATAGGCCTAAACGAAAATTTTATTTTTACTTAAATGATGAATCAATAACGAAAACGAAAAGAACAAAAGAAAAAGTGCAACATGTAGCCTAGTATGCAGAGTTTCAGTTCATTTTTGCTGTACAAAAGGAGATGACAGAAAGAGACCTCATCTTTAGAAGTAGTATCCTTGTTTCTAATGTCCGAAGAAAAAAGGGATTGCATGAGATTATGTTGGCAGTGGCCTTGCAGGTGTACGGTTGTACTGTGCATACCATGAGTGCTCAGACTGTCAGGGATCTGCCCGCAGACATTTCAGCAAGACCCTAAATTATAGGCCAGTGTGTCCTGTATTTTTGCTGACTGAACCAGCCATGTCATTAATTACGAATTTATCAGTGTTTTCAAGCCAAAGTCAAATTACACCAAATAGATATGGGTTTAAAATATAATTAATTTGTTCAATTAGCCTAATGAGCCCTCTGAGCCCGGTTCCGGAAATATGCGGTTTGAGTCCATCTCCTGATGACGCCAGTAAGAACTTAAACTACAATCTGAGTTTTGATCTTACAGATAAGAGCAATACATCAATCAAATCTGTGAAGGGTCTACTTTAATTTGTATACACATATAATAACACAACTTTGTGCATTAAGAAAATTAAGAAAACAAACAGGGTGTGCTGCCTGCCGCGTTGGTCTGCGTGATCTTCAATAAGCAATGCGTCACTAAAATTAAAATCTGAAACTCAGCAAAAGCTCCAAAAAGAGACATGAGAGTTATATCTTTAGAAAGCTTAATATGTCTACTATTACACTAAGACAGTCCAATCGAAAACAAATATTATGTGATAAAGTAATTCATATGAAACCAGTGCGATGTCCAGTCTTTCGCATTTCCTTCATTATCTCTTAATGTGACCACGCCCCTGTGCCGCTAGCACAATAGATATGATAATCATCCACGAGGAGCGCATCCACTTCAGCACAAACAAAGCAGCGAGAATTTACCTGAAGTTCATCCTGGATACTTTTTTATTAGTTAGCTTGGTATTGTGGCATAAACTTGAACAAATTTATTGGCTTGTTTTCCCGAACTAGGATACCTGACTGATACACCACTGAATACACCGTGCCATGTTTCATGTGTAAATTCCAAAGAAGTATATATGTTATGTATGTATGAGTTTGGGTGTAAGGTTTGTTAAGTCTACTCTTACACCCTACGTATTACTACTCTTTCACATAGTGCTAAGAAAATGTACAGGGACTGAGGAAAGAGGGGACACAGATGAACATATATACTGCTGTGGAATTTACACATGAAACATGGCACGGTGTATTCGGTGGTGTATCAGTCAGGTATTATAGTTCGGGAAAAACAATCCAATAAATTTGTTCAAGTTTATGCCACAATACCAAGCTAACTAATAAAAAATAGGCTTTACTCACTCATTATAATGATCACTCAGTGGCTAAGCATTCTGAGTCTGCATTCTTCTTGTCTGAGGTAATCCAAAGCTTATTCCTCTGAACGCGTCTTCTTGAGGTATTTATTAATCATAGCATGTCTTTTTCTGAAGTGAATTTGGTCTTATTCCTCTCAGGACGCAAAGTACAGTATCCAGGATGACCTTCAGGTAAATTCTCGCTGCTTTGTTTGTGCTGACGTGGGTGGTTTACATGCTGTGCGCTCCTCGTGGATGATTATCATATCTATTGTGCTCGCGGCGCGGGGGTGTGGTCGCATAAGAAGATAATGGAGACACGAAAGACTGGAGATCGTGTTGGTTTCATGTGAATTTACTTTATCACAGAATATTTGTTTTCGGTTAGACTGTCTTAGTGTAATAGTAGACATATCAAGCGTTCTACAGATATAACTCTCATGTCTCTTTGTGGAGTTTTTGCGGCAGGCATTGCACCCTGTTTGTTTTCTTAATTTTCTTAATGTACAAAGTTGTGTTGTTATTATATGTGTATACAAATTAAAATGGACCCTTCACAGATTCAATTGATGTATTGCTCTTATCTGTAAGATCAAAACTCAATGTGTTATTTAACTTATTGGCGTCATCAGGAGATGACGTCTCAAACCGCATATATGCGGGAGCCGGGTTTGTCCATAATTTCAAACCATCAGTAGTCCGGTTTCCATTACCCTTCAAATTTTGCAAATTGCAATTGCGAATTTCAAATATGCCTTGTGTTTATTCCAGCCTCACCGCACACATGCTCTCAGTGCTGCTTCTGTAAAGATAGATGCATATGCCTGTTTTGTATAATTATATCCGAAATCCGTGAAATCTTGCCAAAAATTGTTGGTATGACTTATCGTGAGAGGCAAACTGTTACGTTTTAGCCGCATAGCGTTTGTTAATGGAAATTGCGTCATTTTGCAATTCTTTTTTTAACACCATTTATCAAATATCGCTATATCAAGTTATCAAATATAACTTTTATTTATTTATATATATTATAATCAATTTTGCGCAAATCTGGATGGAAACACAGCTAGTTAGCGCCAAGTGCACTCGTGTGTGAGAGACGTGGGAGAAGATGGAGGTGGATATTTTTGAGTTCACGTTCTAGTAGTTCTACAGCTGCAGTTTCAGAACTTTCACGCTTGATAACACTTACACTTGTTCCCTAACCACAGTGCAACAGTGAAAATAGAGACCCTTTTAAACTGTTTTGAACTCCGAACGTTGTTTAAAAGACATACGCTGGTATTGCCGTATTTTGAAAATTCATATTATGAGAGAAATAAACACCAGTATTAACCCCTAACAAACCCCATAGATAGATAGATGGATAGATATATAGATAGATAGATAGATAGATACTATAGATAGATAGATCTTTTTGTCTGCATTAATGCTAACTTAATGCTAATGCTAACTCAGGTGTGTATTTTTATTTATACATTTTCCACCCTCATTTCCTTTTAATAAATCTATTTTACACTAGGTCCAAAAAATAGTTCCTCTCAGTATCTTTTGGAAACATTGCACTGCGATGAAAAATAGCAGTTTTAATGTAGTTTAATTGTAAAATAATGCAATTTTTGTTAACAGGCTTTCACTATGTTGCCATGGATTCCAATTGTATTTTTTTCACTTTTTTTTTTTTTGCAGATTTTTTTCTGATTCTGCTTCTGCATATTATACAGCCAATTGGATAAATAATGCAACTATAATTGTGTGGGTCTGTTGCTATGGATGTCAGTGTGTGGTTTGCAAAAACAAAAAACAAAACAAAAGTGTGAGAGAAAAATTCTACTTTAAATCCCAAATCAACCACTGTGTGCACCAGCACCAGCTGTTTTGCTGGCATCTTATGGGGGAAAATGTGGTACTGAGCTCAAAATTTTTTTTTACTGAAAGTTCATTTTTTGAGATGATAACCTAAAATTTGGAACACAACTTTTGTTTTTGTTTTTTTTCTAGCAGGTTTAGAGATCATGTTTCATAATAAAAAAAATTAAAATTAAAATATGGGACACATTAAAATATTGATCGTTTTTCTTCATGTTTGATGTAAAATATAATTACTTTACAGAAAATGACGGAAAAAATTTGTTTGGGGTAATTGTCTTGTTGAAACATCCATTTCAAGGGCAAAGCTAAATCTTAAGGTTTTTTTTCAGTTTAATTTTCAGTAAAAATTAGAGTTTGTATTGGAAAAGGCAGACACTGCTATTTTTTTTAACAGCCCAATATAATTTTTTTCGTCATTTTCTGTAAAGTAATTAAAATATTGATAGTTTTTCTTCATGTTTGATGTAAAATATAATGTGCAGTGTTCCCAATATATGGAAATAAAAATATGATAAGAATTCTGAGTTTTATTCACGTTTTAAAAAACACTATTTATATATAATTGTTTTTTTTCATATAAAATATTGTTCATTAATCGGTTTCATAAACCTGTATAACTTTGTGTAATTATGCTTTTTATTTATTATTATTATTTTAAACTTATTACTACAACAATAATCTGCCACTATAGACATATGTGTAACTATTTTATTAATGCACAAAGGTTAAGTCTGGGGAGGGTGTGATTATCTGTTATTTAAACTGTTATTGCTAAAACAGAAAAAAATTAAAATTCCTCAAAATAATCCTGTAGGGGACCCAAGAGTTCCTTTTTAATCACCTACAGTATAACCAGCATATCATATCAATATTCGCATGAGTCCAATTAGTGATGGATTGAAATTAAGCTGTGTATATATAAATAAAGCTATGTATTATATTGAGGTAATTATTGATCAGTGCACAACTTCCACTTTGGCTTCTAGGGAGACAAGCCACTGCATTGCGATCTCAAGAACAGATCAGTATGTTCAATGGCCTGAAATTTCATACAGCTCAATTTGCTTCTTATAAATGTCTTACAGGCAATATTTGTCCTCTGAGTATTCAGTGACATTTAAAAAGCTCCCTTATGAGGAGAGATTCACAAAACCTCTCAGACCTCATTAACCTCAACATGAGGACCACCTCATAACCAATGCAGTCTGGTGCAACCTTCGACAGAATTTAATACTCTAAAGATCACTGCTAAAAACCGTACGC
Organism: Enteromius unitaeniatus; assembly: GCA_032359435.1. NCBI lineage: Eukaryota > Metazoa > Chordata > Actinopteri > Cypriniformes > Cyprinidae > Enteromius > Enteromius unitaeniatus. The sequence goes on along the minus strand of JAUMHI010000058.1, from coordinate 4,222,806 downwards.
TCTTTATTTGCATTTGCTCGTGTTACCTCTACTGTCTGTCACAGTGTCAGTGCATTTACCACAAAGCTTTGCTGGGGGATTTTCAGCTTTGCACACATACAGAAGCCTGTGAATGAGGTCCAAAGGTGTAATGAAGCACAGCCTCTGGAGTCCATAAACGGCTCATCACAGCACCATTCTACCTCATTACAACCGGTGTGATGAGAGAGCCTGTTTTTCATGGCACTTTTTTTTTTTTTTCAGACTTCTTTCACCAAAATTTGTCCTGTGTTGTCAACGTCCGGTCACACTAATCTGATCGCTGTATCGATCGCTGTAAGAGACCCCGAGGTTAGCAGATAACATGTTTTGTTGGGCTTATATAAGTGTGTATCTCCTGTACTTTTGGAGTTTTTCAGGGTCACACAGTACAACAGCACACACAGCTTTTATTGATCACATTAGCTCTGAGCGCAGGGGGAGGTTGAGGGACGCTGTGGCCTTGATTGGCTTTATCTAATGACTTTTCTCCACTCCTCAGTTCTAGTGTAATGCAAGCAATAGGTGTGTTGACGCTATGAATATTAATAATGATCCAGGTGGAAAACTGGCTGTGCTTTTTGCATTTTACGTTGAAGGAGAGTGAACTCATCGATGACTGTAGAAATGCGCGCTGGTGCAAATGTGTAGCGTTTTGTGGAAAATAATATCTATCACAACATTAATCCATTTCTTTCCACAGAGGACGCATCTGTTTTTAACAGATCAGACAACTTTGTGTTTCAGGTGCGCCTTTTATGGATCTTTGAATATTGGCTCTCATGCAGTATCAGATTTAAAACATAAACTTATTGTCTTTCAAAAGAAAGAGTCGAACATGAAACATTAGAATATTGCCTGACACTTGTTGTTTTTGTTGAACTGAATGAAAATGCAAATTCATTTTTTGCCACTAGGTGCCGCTTTTGGAGCTGTAAAAATAGCCATTTTCACAAACACTGTACACAAAGCAGCCCAGATGCTGCTTTATTAGGCCTTACAGGCATGATGAAATTTCGATTATATTTTTTTTAGACCAATCGGACCAATCAGGTTAGTGTCACGCAAAGAACGGATTTGGAAAAATGAATTGCTAAACAAATAATTTGGGCGTCGTTGAGCAAGTAAGACGATGAAAGTGTTTTTAGACCTTGCATTCATATCAACCTGTTGTTGGAGACTGACAAAATCAAAATATGACTTTTCTTTAACCATAATAGGGCCACTTTAATGCAGGTTGGACTGGTTTCATTTGTAAACCAGATTTATTGCTAAAACTTTGTTTCCATTGGATAGCAAATAATTTGTAAAGGACTGATTTATCTTTGTATAACAATTTTAAATTCAACTCCTCAAACACATGCTTTTTACTATTATGTCCTTACATCGTTAACATAACATTGGACTGTAGGTAGGACTTATGGAATCTGAAAAATCATAATTTTGATTAGCGTATGCACCTATACGGACAAATAAGACACTGTAATTGTCTGTAATTGACCATGTGACCTTGTTTAATATTTTTAAATGAAATATAGGAAGTGAAATAACGTTTGTTATTTATTTATTTATTATAATTATTGCTGTTGGTGTTTAATTTAGATTAATTTGGAAAATGACCACATTGTTGGGTGGGCCGCAGTTGAAAGTGCATCATCTGTAGCTTCACCACTGTAATGGCTCAGTGTTTACGGCCCTACGTGATTAGTTATTTTATTGTCTAATGAAATATAGATAATTCATTTTAAAGTTTGACTTTCATATCTATCAAGCAAACAAATACATTTCTCAGAATGATCAAAAATCGATGTTAATTATTTCTATATTAATCTGTACAAAGCCTACAGCGTGCAAAGTGAGACCAATAAGATGATGCTAGTTTTCACGATTCCTGCTTCCAAAATGATTTTATCAGCCACTGGGGGGTAGAGTTTTCCCCTTTTTCTCCTGCTGTTCCATGATAATCAATTGTAACGGCCATAGAACAAGTTTGGGAGGTTCTCTGTTAGAACAGTTTGCCCACTGAGGTTCTCACTAATGGGTATCAGTTAATCGCAAGAGGTGCTTCTAATCTGGGAAGAAAGGGGGGGGGGGATTCCTCAGAATTGCTCAATTGGCCATAAAATGCTTTATTACAAAAACTGCAACAAAATACAAGTTATGGTAAAATGAGTTCATGTGTATATTTTATAGAAATATAGTTTAAAATATTAAAAACAAAGTTTAGTCTTTGGCAGTTAAATTTTTCTGTGCACACATTTTGCTCCATTGTAAATATCAATTACTCTGTTAATTTGTGATAGTGATGCATTAATATATTAAAATCCTTGTTTTTAGTTTTAGTAGCATGTATTTAAAAAAAAAAAGTAATCATTTCGATTTTATAGCACCCAGCTGCACGTTGCATAATGCAGCAATGTATAAACAGAAATCCAAATCAGGCCTTGACTTGTATGTAGGTCTTGCTCACGATCTGCTGTTGATGTTGACGATCAATCTCAGTGCTGTGCTGAACACTAGCATTAGAAGTTAAATGAGAGGAGGATGTTGCTTCGCAGCGTTCCTCTAATTGACACGATCATTGCTTATAACTTGAGCTGTGTTTCCAGTACCTGCCTGAGCCAGAGAGCCTTTCGTATTATTTACCGTCACAGGACTTTATTTATTTAGCCTCATTACGACGGTGGCTGCATTTTGCTGCTTTTAATTGTTCCCTCAATGAGTCTCAGTAATAGTTCTCTCTTTCTCGCATGCTCACACAGACACACACACATACTCTTTTTCCTTCCCCTGCAGGAAGAGAAGAAAGAGCGCCCAGGAGGATTGTGGGTCGTTCCTGCTGCCGCCTACACCGTGTTAATGAGGTGCCTTCGGGAAGGGGTAAGACTGCTACACTGTCCTCACAGAGTGTGTGTAAGTGTGCGTACGAGTGTGTGCGTGAATATGTGTGCATGGGGGCGGGGGGATCTGTCTGATAACGAACCTCCCCCCAGCCCTTATAGGCATTATTCGCCTGCCGCGAGTCAAGGGCGCTCGCTCGTCAGTCAGTCCTGTCACACAAAAACAATCACTCACCTGCAGCAAAAATGCTCACGTAAATGCACCTCCGGTCGTCTCAGTAGCAATTAACCACGCTGGCCTGCATTGTTTAAGAATGGAACCATCTGCATGGAGACAGACATCAAACTGATCATCTCTAGTCTGAACAGACTGTGTTTACTGCGAGTGCTGAGAGCTTCTCTTCCGCAGGTGACCGAACACCACAAAGACTCCCTCATTATTCCTTTATTAGCAGGGGAAGATCTGCCATTAAGAAGAGAATTTTAGGAGCTACAGCTTGTGTTGCTGACAACCTCTGGTCTGCAGTATCGTTGGGAAAGGAAAAAGTCGGGCGTGATGAACTAAAGTTGCCGTTTTCTTGCTGGTCAGCTGCCAACGATTGGCAAAAGTTGAGCCCTCCAGTGAATGTGCCCAATTTTAGCCTTCTGCTTCAACTTGCTTATGCAGCATTTGGGGTTTTTCGTCTCATCATTTTTGCTGGCGGTTAAATTTATATTCTCAGCCGCTTGAAGTAGTTCTCGCTGGAGTTCATCTGATTCCCTTGAACTATTAAGTTCGATTTGAATTTTGTGTTTCAGAACTGATGGCCTGTGATGATCAACAGCTGTTCTGTGTTTTACTTTCTTTAAAAACACGGCATGTTTATCGATGCATCAGCGACTTTTTAAACCTCAGAAGCAGTTCTTCGCTGACATCACCGTTGTTTCTGTTTCAGACAAAACATAACATTGACTGTCTGATGCTAATTGCATGCAGAAGTGGCTAGGGGTTGATCAAAAGTTTAGTTTTGCCTGGCCTTACACAATATTTTCTTAACTCCAATTTAGAACCTTTATTTCTTTTTTTAGGAGTGCAATAGAAGAACTGTTTTTGGGTTCCCCAACAAATTTAGAGTGAAAATTTCTTAAAATAACTTTTTTTAATAATCTAAAGTATGGGTGTGCAATATATATAATCTGCGATAGTATCGTAATCGTTTCAATGATATGTGATTTGCCATATTTTGCAAAAAACATTCAGAACACACCTATAGAGAGTGCAGTGCACTCATGTTCAGTCCAGACTAGTATGGACACACGCATTTAGAGTGCGTTCTTTCACTAAATGATTCAGTCCAGGTAAATACATTTAGAGCGATCACATTTTGCTAAAATGGCTTAATATAAAATATGAAAACATTGCACACCTCTAATCTAAGCAACCTTTTGCAGCCTTTTGTGCAATGGAAAGGTTCTGTGGATGTTACAGGTTCAAAAAACCTGTAAAAAAAAAAATGTGCATTTAATTACTGACTATTATTTTCAATGATTATTTTCATAAAAGAGATGGGGAAAAATATGAATAAAGTAAAAAATTAATTAGCATTTCATGCCTCATGTTCAGGCTTTTAAGCACATCAATAAGATCAAATAAAATGTCACATAGCATTTAATTTACCTCCGGCAAATCCTCAATGTCCACAGCTTGAGGTACGTACCAAACTGTCATGTGTACTGTTACATCCCTAATATATGTGTGTTTATGTATAATATATCTCTGATATAATATATAAATGAATTTATGTTTGTGTGTGTGTGATAAACTTGGTATCCTTTTGCCAATGGCAGCTAGTGCAGCCTGGGAAGTACAGAAAGATCGGTCTAACTAAAGATGAATTTCAGTGGTTGCATGTGTTTTTTCTGCATGTCCAGGGCATGAGGGGTGCTGACTTCTTCTTGAAGTTCTGCTTAGAGTGAAGGTCATAGTGGGTGCTGCTTTTTGGCCAGACAACTTAGCCAAGAGACTTCTTGGAAGGGCCTACTTTGTTGGCAGTGACCTCAGGAGCACCTGTAAGAGAAAAAGAGCAGGGTAAAAGTACAGAAGTTCAAGCACATGTCTCCACATTGATTTCCTCCCAATATGTTAAGCAGCATAAAACGTGTTAATGTAATGTAATTTTTAATGTAAGTTTTAATGTAAACACATTTTTCATGCATGTTACTTTTACCTTAATCAGCATGTTTACCCAACTCTTTTTAAGACCACGTATACAAAACGATCTTGTTTAATACCCACCTTATGATTACCATTCATTGGGTGTAATAATAAGATTCTTCCATTTAAATAATATCCAATTTATAGCATTTTATTTTAATATACAGCTGTTAATGCCTCTTTATATCTTTATGCATCTAATTACAAACCACAAAGCATGTGCTTGAAAGGAATAAATAACTTTTTGCCGTTTAGACATTGTTAAAAATAAACGCAGAATTAACCGATGTAGTTAAAATGACAAACTAAGGTTACTGTGGTCAATGCATTCAGTATTTAAAATATAAAAATAATAATTTAATATTTTGTATGTAATAAAACAACTTTGCATGTGACTTCAAATTTAACACAAATTTATTTATATCATACAGTTGTTTTGTAATATATTTTTATTTGCTAAAATATAAAATCATCCAATTATAATATCCAGTGTAACATAAAAATAATAATCAGCAACAATCAGGATATCAGTATCAGAGCAACACTTAACAGAGAAACAGAGAAGAACAGGAGACACAGAAAAATGCACCTCTATTGTAGGAGACACGGCTTATAAGCAAGTCTGGTTCCTTGCAGTAATAAGCTCAGTAATCAGAGAGAGAGCTGGCCCTCCAGCACTGTTACTCCCCAGCTCTCTCTCCCTCTCTCCTTTTCTTCCCAGCAGCACTGCCACCAGGCTGTGCAGTTGATCACTCTCTCCAAAGCAGGTCTAGACTGACAGCGACACGATTGGAGCCGAGGCAGCAGCCAGATGCCGGCGTGCCTTCCCGGCGCTGCCTCGCTAATTACACCCCGCAAACATTAGCGGCACATCTTCTGGAAAACCATGAAAGAAACTGGGGGCTAATTCAATTCCACCGATTCCCCAACATTAGCGTCATGCGAGTACAGTAATAAATCCGCATGTGTTTTGAGGCTGATGTAGGCAGTAATTGTAATGCCTCGCTTTGCTGACCTGCTTGAGAACCTCTGCTGATTCAGAGAGAGCTGAGCTCAGGAAACAAGACATCAGAGAGGGAGGGAAGGGGAATTAGAGGGAGAGAATGAGGGGGAAAAAAGGCCAGGAGGTGATGATGGGAGAAGGTTGGGGGAGGGTAAGGAGTGCATAACACACACAGAGAAGATGAGAGTAACAGAGCTAGCCGGAGAATATTGTGTGCTCAATCGAGAGTGAAAGTGCTCTTAATTCAGAAAGACAGCCAGAGCAGCATGCAGACAGGTTTTCAGGTCAGACTGCAGCTGGAAGAGCAGTACGCGGTTTTGTGTGTGTGTGTGTGTGTGTGTGTGATTCCGTGTGCGTGGATGATGAAAGGGTTGTGCTCACTGTAAGTGGCGTGTAGCAGAGCCTTGGGCTGCAACTGGGCATCACACTACTCTTTCATTAAATATTTATTACACGCACACACATACTGTGCATATTCCATCCCCTCCCTATTAGCTCTGCCTGTAATGCCTCTCTATAGTGCACACTGACCCTTCTATGACTCTGAATATCTGTGATGCAGTTTATACCAATGTGTTTTTTCCTCTGATCTCCGTCACTCCATAATCAAACATGCTCAGTCGCTCCACACACGCGCGCTCTTCGCCGTTTAGAAAAGACACTCTGCTGAATCGGTCACGAACTGCTTTCGATATGCATCACCCTGGGGACTGCTATCATGGAGTGTGTGTTGATGGCGAAGGCTTAAGTAACTTTGTTCCCAAAGGCTATCGTTGTGCTAATGTATGTGATATATTTTTTTTCTTCTGAAAAAGCTCAGTTTTCTGTTCTACATGAAATGAAAACAGTTTACTTTGATAGTGCACGTGTGTGTGTGATAATTCTTGCAGATTATTCAAATATTTCCATGTTTGTCTTTGTTTAAATAGAATTTTTGAAGTTTTTCAACTTTTCAATCGAATCGTGTTTAAATAAAAAAAAAGAAAGAAAGAAAGGATTCCCTAATCTGATGTAAAAACACAAAATAAAACTTTGTTTCGAAATTTACTGTCCTTTCAACTAAGTGAAGTAGAACATACTGAGAAAATTAAATTAGCTGCAATTCATTCAGGTTGAGTTAAGGTTAATATACTTATTTTTTCAGTTCACGTAACTGAAGTATAATTAACTTTCAGTAGTATTTGTGCAAATTCAAATGGTTTCATTTAGTAAATTTTATTGTTAAGCTTTACAGTAAAAGTTTTGGACAGTAGTACATACATACTGCATATCTGGTTAATTCAGGCAGCTATCCAGGTCTGAAATGAGATGCTGGAACCCTGTTTATTCTGAATTTAAAATAGAAAATAATAAATAATAAAACCATACCAGTTCAGCTATTATTAGATAAACGGGTCGTGTAACCTTCATTTTAATCAACGTGAATTCATACCTCTGTCATTGAAAATTCACCCTTTTAAACCTTATCAAAATAGGTCACCTACAAGATTTGTGTAGATCTGATGCGAACGTGTTTTGGGATGTTAGGGGGAGATCGGGCTGATGGTGTTTTTTTTTTGTTTTTTTTTTTTAAAGGATAATTTTTACTGTGTTCTATACCAGACAGAGCAAGCTCAATGTTCGAAATATTCAGATAAAATGTAAATGAAGAAACTTTATACTGTGGCTGTTCTGTAAGCGCTGTCTGCTGTCAGAGTGGATTGGTGATTTTTCAGAGCATTCTGTTTCCCCTAAAAAACAAGCTCATGCTACATATAGATACTTTTTTTTGAATGGTAATAGTGCAAATAAACTCGTTCCTGCAGTCTTTAATTTTTCCTTATCTCTTGCTTATAAAGAATAGCAGTCAGTATTATAATTTACCTATTTTCTTGTAAAAAATCTAAATTTGCCATGATTTATGATAATCAGTGCATCTCTAGTTTTTCCTCAGAGCCTATACTGGTTTCCTCAGACAGTCATGAAGTGGACTGGTTATTAAGAGTAAGTCAAGTGTGAGTAAGTACACTGGTCCACTTAAACTGGTATATGCAGTAGGTATACACACACATAAACACAGTGTTAATGTTTGTGTATCTTAAAGACAATGTGTATATATATATATATAGATTGAGGTCAATAAGTATTTGATCACCCTGTGATTTTGCAAGTTCTCTTACTTAGAAGTCATGGAGGGGTTTACAATTTTCAGCACAGGTGCATTTCCACTGTGAGAGACAGAATCTAAAAACAAAAATCTGGGAATCACACTGAATGTTTTTTTTTAAAAACAATTTATTTGGGAATTACTGTGTCAAATTGTAACGTTGTCTGTCTGGTCTTGTCTGTCTGTTTTGGTTTCGTTTTGTTTTCTCATGTGTCTTTATTTTTGAGTTCCTGTCCTGTCTTTTGATTATCAGTTGATTTTATCCCAGCCGTGTGTCACAGGTGTTCCCAATTTCCCTATCTGTTTCCATTTGTATTTAATCTGTCCTTTTAAGTTCCAGTTTGTCATTTCATGTTTATATATGTCATTGCGTTTGTTCATGTTCTGTGCTTCTGGATTTTCATTAAATGTTCACTTTGATTCATCCCGTATCTCCCTGCCTTCGTTGCCCACTGAGAAGCGAGGCTACAGCGTGACACAAATAAGTATTTGATCTCTTGAGTCAAAAAGTTTTTATATTTGGTACAAAAGCCTTTGTTTACAATTACAGATCTGTCAGGTCTGGAGACTGGCTAGGCCACATGCTTCTTATGTAGCACAGGACTTTCTCCCATGACTCTTCTGGATCATCCAGATGGTCCCTGGCAAACTTCAGACAGGCCTGGACATGGGCTGACTTAAGCAGGGGAAACTTCCGTGCGATGCAAGGTAACGCAAAGGTAAAGCAAAATAACAGGTCTTTGAGGGTCTGAAATCTGGCTAATAAGCAAGTGATCAAATACTTATTTGACACAGTAATTCCCAAATAAATTGTTAAAAAAATCAATAAAAAGGTGATTTCCGGATTTAGTTTTTAGAGTCTCTGGAAATGCACAGTGGAAATGCACCTGTGCTGAAAATTGTAGACTCCTCCATGATTTCTAAGTAGAAGAACTTGCAAAATCACAGGGTGATCAAATACTTATTCACCTTACTGTATGTGTGTGTGTGTGTGTGTGTGTGTATATATATAATCTGAGCAAGATTCATATATCATATATATATATATATAGTCATATATATATATGTGCCATAGTCTCTTGTTTTCCAAAAACTGGATATATAGAAACATTTACAGTTTAGATCTACTGAAAACAAAGAATACTGACAAATATGTAAGTATATAATAACAAGTGAAAATAGAACATTAGTCTAGGTAGTACCACTTATATTGGCAGTAATAAGGCTCACAGTAAAAATAAACACCAACGTATGCCATAATAATATAAACTGGGTTAAAAGTAATAAATGAATAAAATCTATTAAGTTAAACATTATATTTCACTATTTATGGCATGATCATTTCAATAAATCTCCCACTGAATCACTGCATAATGTTATACAATCCTGTGTCAACATTACTTGCATCGGGCGTATATAGACATACAGGCACTTACTTGAATAGGGCGTATGATCAAATATGATCGCACCATTTTTCATGTTTCACTAACTTAGCATTGTTCCTTTTGATGCTATTTATATTTTTGTGAGAGTAGGTATGAGCATAAACGCATACTTTTCAAACTCCGGAAGTACACTGACATTTGAAATGCAACTCCTGATTGGTCAAATGCCACGGTGTTGCCATCTGTGACGTAGACTGATTTCTGCTGATTGGCTGGAAGAAATCCATGCGCTTACACAAGCTCACAGAAAGGCACGAGACAAAGGGTTAAATTGTCATGTTAAGTGCACTGCTGTGGATAATAATAAGCTATATAACCATTTTATAAAATTGTTGTTTTCATATATTATCTTTTTCATATAAATTGTAGTAAAAGATGTCATAAAAGATGTCAACAGAAGCAATATGTGAATACTATTTCAGGTTTACTTCACTGAGTGTCTTCCATCTTCTGTGTCTTGACCAGTTTTTTGATTGGGAGAGACCAGATTAGCTGAAATAAAAGAATGTTTATGGCTGGGACTGAATGGATTGATGCTGAGAGAGAGAGAGAAAGCTCAAACAGTGAGATCACACTAATGAAAGGACTGTCTGGCTCAGGCAATTTACATAGGCCTTTATTCAGAACCAGGTGTGCCGCTCCTTCAAACAGACTCTCGCGTTGTTAGAAGGAGCCACACAGAGATGACCTCTGTAAGCTTTGCGTAATCTCTGTCTCTCACAAACACACTGATAGAAATCGAAAGTAGGCTTGAATGAGTGTGTTTAACTGTGGAAAACACCTGTACTCCATTATGAAAAATGTTCATTATTTTAATAAAATGAGCCCAATCAGCATAATTTTACATAAATGTACCCCTTTAATGCTTTCCCAGATGGTCCCAAAATGCCACTGACACTCAGGGTTGAGATGGAAATAATTAGTTGTGCTTGCTACAGCAATCACCACAATTACTATGTCTCATACCTGCTGTATATTATTTGAACAAACCTCTAACCTTGACTATTACATTTCAACTTGTCCGCACAATTATTGCGTTAAGCGAGTTTTTCACCTGTCGTATAATAAAGTTTACAATAAAGTGAAAAAAGAAGCCAGTTCTCTTGAAAATGTACTTTTATCTTTAAAACCTTTATTTATATATAGATGGGGCAGGTTGTTCTTAAAGGGGTGATTGATTGCGATTTCACTTGTTGTATGATATTGCTGTTTGAGCATAAACAATATCTGCTAAGTTACGGCGCTGAAAGTTCAATGCAAACAGAGATATTGGCTTTTAAAATTGTATCAGTAGGGTATAAATCAAACTACTTTCCAGGTTGGTGATATCACAAATCCTAACATGTACGTAAACCCCAACCCCACAAAGATGCAACGTGAGTGAGGCCATGTTGCACTGAAACAAAAAACGATGCATTAACTATTAGATTGCAAGGGAATAAAATAATAATAATAATAATAATAAAATAAAAGCGTGTTGTCTGTTCATGAAAATGTAAAAAATGTAAAAGGCAAAAAAAATGTAAACCGTATAAAAAAATATATATAAATATTTTTTTTTCCTTAAAGGTACATTGACAGAGTCTAAACCTTTCTACATTTAGGACAGTAAACCTGTTTTAAAGGAATTACGTAATTTCACTTGCTTCAAAACTGTTCAACTTTTTAACACTCCATCTCCAGTTTTTGTTTCTGTGTGCATCGACTTTTTCACAAATGTGGACTAGTTTAGGTTTGACCTCCTGTTACCATATCGAGTTACTGACTGCTGATGTTGCGAGAGAGAATTTGGGAGAAATACATAAATTCAGTAAAGTTTGGCTTGAGCATGGCCCGAGGCAAGAATCGAGCTGGGAAGCTCAGCAGAGGTGTGAGAGAGAGAATGAGGCAGAGATTGGAGGACAGATCTCTGGTGAGAAGCTGTCCTCACCTCGTAGCCCCTGTAAGTCTGACATTGTGTGGGTTTGGGAGGCAGCTGCAAGTTTATATATAAACATATACCGGAATAAGTCTTGTGTGCATCAAATCAGCTTAGTCAGGCAGAGCACATGGCATATATGAGCGGCACCATTTGGCCAGGGTATCTAGCTTGCACTGTGTCCTAACTGGGATTGGCGCGACAGGTTTCAAACGACGAGTCATTTGTATGTTCACTAGAGTTGTCAAATGTACTGGTGAAAAAGTTAAATAAATAAATAAAAAGAAACCATTCCAGTTATCTGCATTGCTGGTAGATACAAACTCTTTTCCTTATGTTTGATTGACAAGTGGCTTCTTTTTTGTTTATGTACATATGCACTTACGCTATATAGTGGCTATATCTGGACAAAATGTGCTTGCATTTGTGTAGCTGAATAAATGTAAACAGAATTTTTAGTGTATCAAAACACATCTGGGAATTAGCAGCCAAATCTGACGTTGTCTTATGTTGTCTGAAAGTTTGAAATTAATTCATTATTTAATCTTGAGGTTCAAACTAGACAGACAGACATATAAAGGTAGGCTAAGAGATATGTTGTTAGATAGCAGGTGAATTTCACCACTAAGGATCAAGGATTTCGGTCCATACCTTTAAACTCAGATTGAAATCTCAATTAATTTTAAACTTACAGGTGAAGAGGTTAATTAAATAAAGTACACCTACAATTATGTGGCTGATTAAACAAAAAAATTAGGTGATTATTGCAAATAAAAATAAAGATAAATGCGCACTGAATCTGGGATGTGAATAAGTCACTAAGATCAGTGTATCTAGATGTACAACAAAGAAAAAAAACAGAAATAGAAATATACTATATAGAATTCAACGGCAGCGGTGATTATAACGTGAGCGCCAGTGATCTCGTTTTGACAAGAGCACCTTATGTCAGAAAGAGAGTTTGACAGTAAAGAAGTGGAAGGATAACATTGTTACTGTTTAATTGCAATGGCAAATACATTGTGGCGGATATTTATAGGCTATGTTATGTAATGTGATATGGCTTAATGTGGATATAATAATTGATTGATAATTGTTTCAATTATTATAATAATTACTACTTTCCACTCATCAATTTTCTAGTTTAAAGGCTAAAATGTGAAGTTGCTGCAACCGGGGGAGCCTGTGGCTCTTTTCTCCTACATAATAAATAAAGAGTGCGCAGACAAAATGAAATATAACGGTTGTCATGTTATCTTGGAGTAGGATGCCTGATGTTTGGGAATGTTTGGGAATTCGAGACAGTTACGCATCAGAGAAACAATGGTGCAGTAATCTTTAGGGTTTCTTCCAACTTCAGTTTTTGCAGTGGCTCTATAACGTCACTACTGAAGAGTAATTCTGGTGAAGTGGATTTACTAATTGTAGAATTCATGTGCATTGTAATTTTCAAAGCACATGTCATACATGTAAATGTCAGTAGACCAGGAAGATTTTAAAACGAGAGGTTCATTCATAAATTCATAAGAACTTACCTTCATGCTCTGGAAATACAAATGGAAGACAAGACAAGAAGCACTGCGCTGAGTAGGGACAGGCCTACATAAGGTCTATACCAAATATTTTTAATGATAGCCTTTGACTTTTTTGATATGCACTGACAAAATTTAATACATTTTTCAATCATAGTTTATTCACATGTTATCTCTTCTTATTGAAGATAAATTAGAACTTATGTGCATCTTGTACAGTACGTCCAGACTGTTTACTTATGGTTTAATCCATTACCATGTTCAAAACAGTTTTTCTGTAGTCAAATTCTACAATAAGATTCTGATCTACCATGACACATAAGGAATTATTTAACACCGATATTACAAAACCATACAAATAAAGTATTGCTTGTAGAATTTCTATAACATAAATCAGCAGTATTTAAGAAAAGTATATAAAAGCCTTCCAAGCCTTGTCTTCCAAGCAAAGGTCCGGTTTTTGGTAGCCCAAAATAAACATCAATAAAAAAAAAGTAAAATACAAATTACAACGACTGTTTAAAATAGTCAAATTACAATCAACTCAAATATTTGGTTCTAACTGAACAGAAATGTCTATGCACTTGAAAGAACCATGTAGAATATCAATCAGTCTGTCAGATTCTGAATCTAAAATTTCAACTGAAGTCACGGATGAGAAAATGCCACTTGACGGTGAGGGCATAGCATCTCCTTTTTGCCTCATAGTCTGATTTTTCAGAACTTTTCCACTTTGTGGTAGTCTGCTTTTCTTTGGCCGCCCTTTCTTCAGAAACCAGAGGTTTCCCCGGTAACGGCTGTAGACAAAGCAGTTCTGAGCTTGGGCCGGTTGCACCAGCTAGACGTAAAAAAGCTATGCTGGACTTTGCTACGTCCAGCCTCACGATAAATATTTACACCTGTTGCACCAACTAAAACTATGACCAGGTGCCAAGTCAAGACAATTTTATTTATATAGCGCTTTTAACAATACAGATTGTAGCAAAGCACTGAACATTATCAAGTAGGAAAATAGAGTAAT
>JAUMHI010000058.1:4172537-4199030 GCA_032359435.1 Enteromius unitaeniatus | reverse complement strand
GTACACACACTCCCAACACACATTTCAGTCCAAACAGCTTGAAAAAGTGCATGTACCACCGTATGACCCCTTTAAAGTGGTGAAATTTTTCATACTATCATTCAAAGGTGTTTTTATTTGATTGATTGATTGATTTGATTTACACCAAGGCTGCATGTATTTAATTAAAATGCAGTGAAAATGGTACATTCCTTATTTTTAAATTACTACTTAATGTATTTAATAAAATACTATTGTATTGTGTTTTAACTTTTTTTGATGATTTTTAAAAAAAAAAATTTTTATTCCTGTGATGACAAAGCTGAATTTTCAGCAGCCATTATTTCAGTCTTCATTGTCACATGATCCTTCATAGTTCATTTTAATATTGATGATTTGATTTGGTGCTCAAGAAACATTTTTCGCTAAGTTTAAGTTGTGCAGTTTAATATTTAAATGAATTAAAAGTACAAAAGAAAAGCTTTTGTGTGAAGAACAATTATTTTTTTTTAACAAGATAAAGTGTTTTTTTCCCCCGTTTTTTTTTTTTACAAAGAAAACATAATCAACCACTGAATTTAATCAGACCACCTCAACAATATCAAGGAATCATCTTTGCAACAGTTTTTTCCCCATATAATTTCTTTAAAAAAAAAAAAGTTTCAAAAGTTATTTCAAAGTCTTTTCAAAAACTGGCTGAAACTTCTGTTTCTACTGGATTTAGCCAGCAGCCCGTAAAGCAATGCAGGCCACGGAGCGTGTCAAGAATGAACGAAACCTTGTACGACTCTGTTTTGCTCTTTATCTGAGGCAGTAATCAATTGGAAAATGGGCTCTTGAAATTGATTTAAATGCCACTGTATACTGCCTTCAAGGCCCTTTCAGATTAACAATGCTAATTTTCTTTGACCTGTATTCATTTGCATGTAAATTTCCAATTTGAGTCAGAATATTAGGAGAAAAAAAAATTGTTTGAGTGCCTAAAACTTACTGGATCACCTCCGGACCAATTATAAACTGCTGTGGATTTCTCAGCTTAATTCCCCTGACGAATAGAAGTCCAGAACGCAGCGTGTTTATTCATACATTGTCTAGCATAGAATTTAAATTTCAATGAAGCGCCGAGCGACTGGGCTAATTGGGTAAGGAAGTGCCGCAATCTCGGAGTGCAGCTTGGAATACTGTTGATGTAATTACGATCCATGCCGAGAGTACAGTAGGTGCGTTTGAAATTAATTAA
Organism: Enteromius unitaeniatus; assembly: GCA_032359435.1. Lineage (NCBI taxonomy): Eukaryota > Metazoa > Chordata > Actinopteri > Cypriniformes > Cyprinidae > Enteromius > Enteromius unitaeniatus. Next base: position 4,197,811 of record JAUMHI010000058.1, on the reverse strand, counting down.
CTGAGCTGTAGTTAATCCTAATGTTTCGGATTGTTTTTGCTTTTGACAGTTCCCCCCCCAATTATGCTGATAGTGAAAGTTAATCAATTCCTCCTGATTTGCTGCCCACTAAATGCTGTGGAACTCATTAGCTTCTTAACCTCTGTTTTATATCAAGTGCATTTTGGGGGCTTTTCCATCCCCTCCAGCACCTTGCTGTGTAAGTGATAGCACCTGTCAAATTACTGTCAGACAATTGGGGCTTATGCCACACTAAATGTCCAGAGACCTCCCGGTCTCCTTAAATGATGCATGTGCGCTAACAAGACTGCGCTAACGGCTCGAACGCCTCTTTGCAGGACTTTGTTATGAAGATAATCCGCTCTCTGGAGAGTCCGTCTTCAGTCATCCGTGCCAAGGCCTTCCTCGTACTTCTGCAGGTCCTTATGAACAACAGAGAGATGCTTCTGTTCTGCTGTAACTCCAGGTAAACACTCAACACAATGAAATCCTATCAACCAACTGTGCAGGATGCATCAACAGAGCCCGCGCATTATAGATCCACTGAAATGCTTCTGTTCCTCAATAGCGCTGAGAGCCAAATAGACACGGAGTGGTAAACAAAGACATGGGCACAAAGGAAAAAAGAAGGATAGATGTTCCTCTTGTGCCCCTTATCCAAGTGCAAACACATCATAAACCACACTACAACACCACAATACATTCCACATATGAATCAGAAAGAGACTGTTGGGGAGATGGAGGTATGGAAACACATGGACCAAATCAATATCATATATGTTTCATAAATGGTTGGTAGATAGATGCATGAGAGGAAGGGAACTCCAGTGGGTCTGTTGCTGCACTGGACAGTAGCTTTTTTGGTTAAAGATTTTAAAGAATTTCAGTGACTGCAAAGGTTTCACAAAACTCAGCAGATTTCAACACACTATTTGTAGAAGTTTAAGCATCGCTTTCCTTGTGCCAGTGCTCTGCACAACATCTTTGTGCCTTTTGTTTTGTTTTTTATAGTAGTATATTAAGGTAAATACTAGTACTCTAAGGTCAGCTTTATTTCTATAGTTATTTATATAATGTGGATTGTGTCAAAACAGCTTCACAATGAATCATTTGTCCTTTATTTTCAGTATGTCATAAATAGAATGAGGCATCAGTCACAGACATAATTTTCTTTTTTGTCTTCAGTTTTTTTTTTGTCACTAGTGTTGTCAAATGTAAAATGTAATGATATCAGTTTTTCCAGGATTTCTTTTTTTTTCACTATTTGTGGTGAAAATTAATTTTTTTAAATATATCACATTTACCAAACCTAAGTCACCTTTATTTAGATTCAAGCTGTATTGTTAAAAGTGTTATCAAAGCACTTTACAGAATTAAGATAGCTGGTAACACTTTATAATAGCTACACGCTATGAATCATTAGTTAAGCATTAGTAAATAGTCAGTTCTTTATAATGCATTGTTCCAACATTAATAGTATATTAATATAATATTAATTAATTAATATATTAATTAGCAGTTTATAAATAGTTATAAATGCATTGTTCTTGATTTATAAGCATATCTAAATGTACAAATGGAGACTTGAAGACTCAGTTATCATCTTAAAGGGGTCACTCCCACAATAGTTGATTGACAGCAGTGTGTCACACAGGCTTGAACTGGTGTCTTACCTCAGACCCACCCTGAGTGAGCGATCATCAAACTGAGACAAGCAAGAATCCTAAGCAATTGAGGTGTTTTTGTTGTTGAATGTATTAATGAACATAGCAGTAGTCATTTACCCCCGACATCTGAGTGACTGAAGATGCAGAGGATTAACATTACGTTTGGTTCTGAAGGGAAACGCGCCCTTGATCAACTGAAATGCATTTGTTCACGCAAATCATTCATGATCCAACCTCACCTACTGAAAATGTGAGTATAATGCCTTTTGGTAACACTTTATAATATTTCGCCCTGGTCACTGGACCAGCTATATACCCTCTTGGAGAAGGCATTCGACCGTGTCCCTTGTGGTGTCCTGTGGGGGGTACTCTGTGAGTGCGGGGTCAGGGGCCCTTTGCCTAAGGGCTGTCCGGTCCCTGTATGACCAGAGCAGGAGCTTGGTTCGCATTGCTAGCAGTAAGTCAGACTTGTTCCTAGTGCATGTTGGACTCCGGCAGGGCTGCCCTTTGTCACCGGTCCTGTTCATTGTTTTTATGGACAGGATTTCTAAGCGCAGTCGGGAGCAGGAGGGGGTCTGGTTTGGGGACCACAGGATCGCATCTCAGCTTTTTGCAGATGATGTTGTCCTGTTGGCTTATTCGAACCAAGACCTACAGTGGGCACTGGGGCGGTTTGCAGCTGAGTGTGAAGCGGCTGAGATGAGATCAGCACCTCCAAATCTGAGGCCATGGTTCTCAGCCGGAAGGGTAGCCTGTCACCTTCAGGTTGGTGGGGAGTTTCTGCCCCAGGTGGAGGTGTTTAAGTACCTTGGGGTCTTGTTCACGAGTAAGGGAAGGATGGAGCGGGAGATTGACAGACGGATCGGTGCAGTAATGCGGTCGATGTAACTGTCTGTCGTGGTGAACAAGGAGCTGAGCTGCAAGGCGAAGCTCTCGATTTACCGGTCGAGCTACGTTCCTACTCTCACCTATGGTCATGAGCTTTGGGCTATGACCGAAAGAACGAGATCCCGGATAGAGGCGGCCAAAATTAGTTTCCTCCGCAGGGTGGCTTGGCACTCCCTTAGAGATAGGGTGAGGAGTTCAGTCACTCGGGAGGAGCTCAGAGTAGATCCACTGCTCCTCCACATCGAGAGAGGCCAGCTGAGGTGGCTTGGGCATCTGTTCCGGATGCTTCCAGGACGCCTCCCTGGGGAGGTGTTCCGGGCATGTCCCACCGGGAGGAGGCCCCGGGGATGACCTAGGACACGCTGGAGGGACTATGTATCTCGGCTGGCCTGGGTACGCCTCGTTCCCCTGGAAGAGCTGGAGGAGGTGTCTGGGGAGAGGGAAGAAGATGGATGGATGGATGGATGGATGGATGTATATACTAAAGAACAAAGCATTTATAGCTGCATTTGTTAACGGTTTACTAATGCATAATAATGTTGGAACAATGGTTTATAAAGGATGACATAAATGCTTACTAATGCTTAACTAATCATTCATAATGTGTAGTTATTATAAAGTATTACCAGATATTTTTCGTTATATAATGGGCTCTGAATATCTCGGAACTGAATATTTTTTAGTACTACATATCACACTTTTTGTGTTGTTATTTAATCATGTTTCTTAAACAAGTAACAAGAAAAATGCCATTTACTGCACATGAACAACTGTTTAGATTGTTCGGGCATTTGTTCACACTTGGATGATAATCAATTGTAGACCTCATTTGTAAATGCTATTACACAGGCTGCAAAATAATTCACCTCCATTGTTTCTTGACAGACACAGACGTCATTGTGTGAACAATATCTGAATCTACGTAAAATAATAGGTGTGTTCAACTTGAAGTGGCGCTGCAGTGACCGGTCTGTGTATGACACTGAAGTACCACGATAGCAATTATAAAGAGCATATGGAATACACTAATTGGTCACTGCAGTGCCGCTTGAAGCCGAACACACCCTATGTACCGTATATAATTTAGTAATTAATTATTGTATTTTTTTTATTTTCAGTTAAATTACAAATTAAGCAGCAAAATTTTATTTGTTTAAATTTTGCATTATATTCAGCGATCGCAGAATTGTACAAAACTGGAGGGACTGTGATATCAGCCTTTTCACAGTGCCAGTGGAACTGAGTACCGGCCTACTGGCAGGTGACTTCTTTCAGATGCTAGCATATTTGTGTCTTTGAGGAGCATCAAAGGTTTCAATTTACAATGTGTTTTTACAGTACTGAGCATTGTAGCTAAGTTGATTTCAGCTTTAGTGATTATAAGGGAGTATCTTTGATCGCTTTCTATGTGTAACCCATTTATAATTTCATAATTTAATGAAAGGTTTTATTTATTTTTTTTTTTTATGTATACCCTGCAAAGTATCAGGAAGTGATTATTAACTGTTTTAAATTGCAATATTTGACATTGTAATAACCATAGCAATGGACAGCACAAAACCAATGTACAAGTCCCGCAGCACTGAGTGCAATAAACCATCCACTTTATTTATTTCTTTATTTTATTACTTTTTTATTAGGGATGTGCATCTTCATAACTGAAGCCGATGCGATATTCATCTCGATTCATGTTCAACAATACGATACATGGAAGATGGGTAGGAAGCAGCTAGCGATGTAATGTGATTCACACCGGTTATGATGCAGTGTGATCCCATTTTTATTAGAATCAACACAATGCATTTCGATGCAATGGGAAAAAAAAATATTATTGCTTTTATTTCTTGGGTTCAGATAGACAGCAAATCATAAATTACCTTATGTGTCTTCTGACTTCTAATGCCTAAAGGCCTGTTTTATAAAAACACGTTTAACAAAAAGGACAGTTAGTCTGACTTACTGTCAAATGATTTGGTTCCATGTGACAACTTATACTGAAGAGCTAACCTGGTCCATTACAATTCCTTTACAGTTACTGCATCTATCCTAAAAATACACCTATATGTAGGTTTAAAATTATATGAATTCTACAAAAGGCAATTAATATAACAACTTCATTCAATAATTTGTCTCTTCTGTGTTTCAACGTATCACAGTAGCCCCATTTTGGAGAATATCCACAGGGCACAAATTGTTTATTATGCTGCGGGTAACGCAGAACGGCGTGCATATGTAGTGCGTTCAGAGTATACGCTCCAAAATCGCACTATAAGAATTAGATAAGTAATTAAAAGCATATACATGAAATTCAGAGATAGATAGATTATAGATTATGAGAATAAATATGGGGACAGCTGCCTCTAGACGCAGCATGAAAACTTAAATAGATGAGTATTATTCTCTCATCCTTCAAATCTCTCTCTGCTGCCAATGTCATTTTCTCAAGATTAGTAGAAAAGTGCTATTGGTTGAGCATAGTTGAACATCAACATCAGGAGCATTTTTTTGTTTATTGCAGATGCTGTGAAAGGGTGTTAAACATGATGACAAGCATTATGATTGCTCGTCACCATCTGCCAGTCTCCCTGACAGTGTCTGATGCATTGTGTCAATGTTAGCTGGTAGAGCATGTACTGTAAATCTTTCTGAAGCTGACCAGTGCAGTTAAATGTAGTAAACTGAGCACTCTCTGCATGCTGTCATTTCACTTTCGCATATACATGTATGTGACCCTGAACTTCAAAAGCAGTCATAAATCGCACAGGTAAGTTTAGAGCAAGAGCCAACAATACATTATTGGTCAAAATAGTCGTACGAAAATAATCGGGAGTAAATTGTGTACTGTAAATATATCAAAAAAATAATTCTCGATTAGTAATATGCATTACTAAGGACTTCATTTGGACAACTTTTAAAGACTATTTTTTTCTACATTTAGATTTTTTTGTACCCTGAGAGTCTAGATTTTCAAATAGTTGTATTTCCCCCAAATATTATCCTATTCTAACAAGTCATGCATTAATGGAAAGCATTCATAAATCTCAGGTTTCAAAAAATGTGACTTGTTTTGTGGTCCACGGACTACATGGTCAAAGGCTTTAAGATGTCCGCATCGCAAGAATTTCACAAAAGTGATTTTATATCATGGTAAATGAAAGTGTCTACTTTTAAGGTTTTAAATAGGTAATAGGTTTGTTTGAAATAATGTTACATTGCCATTTAGTGTGTTACAAGGGCCGGGACTCAGGCAAGCATAAGATCCAAATGCAAGCTTTAATGATACACCATGTGGTCAAACAAGCAAGGTTAAAACATTGGCAAACAGGAATATCCAAGTGCAAAACAGAATTGTACCCAAGCAATGCTCAGGGCAGACAGCAAAACGTTCACAAAACAGAATACAGTCCGAAGTCAAAAATCCAAGAGGGCAATGCAAAGTAACAAATGAAACGGACAAAACAAAAACAAGGCAAGTCAAGGCTATGGCAAAGGAGGAAAACAGGATAAATACAAGAAACTCTTGGTAGAGTCCAATTACAGCTGAACAATATTCTGCACCTTCATGTTTGGCAGACTCCCGCTTAATTTTCCGCCAAACACGAGGTCACCATAGAGGAAGCAGAGGGAACTGTGACAGTCGGTGCAGAGGTGTAATTATCTGGTATTACAGATCCCCCCCTCTAAGTGCGGCTCCTGATGCCTAAACAAAACCCAAAACCGTCTAGGAGGGTGGTGGGGCAGTGTCAGACAATGACAGCATGGGGGACCTGAACCATGGAATAATGACCAGGGAAGACAGAGCCATGGTGGGGCAGGAAAGGCAGGGAGCCATGGTGGTGCAGGCAGCCCATGGTGGGGCCTACTTGTCTCTGTGACCACAACTGGGCAGACACTGAGTTCATGGATGGCCTCCGTGGCCATAACAGGGCAGACAGTGAGTTCCTTTGTGAGCGTCACACGGTCCAGCACACTGGCAGTGACATCAGTGACGAGGAGGGGCTCAGGCATAGCAGCCGTCTTGGCTAAAGACTCGGGCGTGGGTGTGGCGGCCATCTTGGGCTCAGAATTAGGCATGGTGGCCATCTTTATCGGGGGGGTCAGACGTGGCAGCCATCTTGTCAAGAGACTCTGGCATAGGTTTAGTGATCAGAATCAGGCATGGTGGCCATCTTGGTCAGAGGGTCAGGCGTGGCAGCCATCTTGTACAATGGCTCTGGCTTTGGGTTGACAGCCATCATGTGCAGTAGTCATGGCTCTGGGTTGGCAGCCATCTTGTGATGAGCCCAGACTCTGGCAGCCATTTCGTCCATTGTAGCTTGCGTAGCCGGCATCTTAATGCAAAGCTCCTCTATGGCGGTTGTTATGCCCCGCGTCTCACACTCATTGATTACAGTTTTTTAAGTTGTTTATTAAGATTAAGAGGCGAGGAACATAAAGAGCATCTCTTCAGGGTGACCAAAGGCCAACATAAATGAATGATAAACACAACACTAGTGCTAGATATTAGTTTGGCTGCCGGCCGGAGAAGGAGGAAACCAGGAGCTCCGAACTCGATTACCAACACTGAGCTCTCGGGCTGCCTACAGTCAATTTCCTTAAAAAGGCTCCGTCTTAATTGAGCGACTAATAGCACGCCAACACCCCAGCGTCATTCAACCTATGGAAGAAAAAGACAGAGAAAAAAAGAAAAGAGTAGGAGCAACACAATATACAATACATAAAAAAAATCAATCAGAACAACAATTCTCGTAACAGCGGTCCTGGTGTGAAGGAGCTTCTCAAGTAGCAGGTATGGCGTGGGCAGAACCTGAAGTGGCATTAGTAACTTAAAACGATTTTGATGTAGTGGTAAAAGGAATATGAAATGCAGACTTATCTGGATTGATGTGAGCAGGTCCTGGAGTAGCAGGCTTGGGTGTAGGAGGCATGACATGAGCAGGATTGGATGCAGGCATGGTGGCGGCCATCTTGTGAGCAGGCTGTGGCATGGCAGACACAATCCCAGAAATAACAGTTCTTGCCTGGGGAAATGATTTGGCGGTGGTCGTAGGTGATCCCTCATTCGCAACACCCACAGTAAAACGAGAGCCACTGAGTGCACTTCAACACAGAGTTGAAGTGCACAATCAATGTAGTGCTCAAGAGTCCAGTGTGAGGTATTGCGTGGCATAAATTGAGAAATGTCCTTACTTAACCCAATACGGAAAATGTCTTTTAGAAATGTGTCATTGAATTTTACTTGATCGCATAGTCCACAAAAGTCCACCAAGTAATCCTCAATGGGGCGGTTACCATGACAAAGTTGCACAAGATGATGATCTGCGGTCATAGCTGGTGGCTGCGTGTATTAGTAAATCTGCTGGATCTGGGGAGTGGCGAAGTATTCTGTAACAAGGGCCGGGACTCAGGAAAGCGTAAGATCCAAATGCAAGCTTTAATGATACGCAATGTGGTCAAACAAGCAGATTTCAAACATCGACAAACAGGAATATACAAGGGCAAAACAGAATTGTAAACAGGATCCAAGCAATGGTCAGGGCAGGCAGCAAAACGTTCACAAAACAGAATACAGTCCGAGGTCAAAAATCCAAGAGGGCAATCCAAAGTAACAAATAAAACAGACAAAACAAAAACAAGGCTATGGCAATGGCAAAGGAAGAAAACTGGATAAATGCAAGAAACGCTTGGTAGAGTCCGCTTACAGCTAAACAATACTTCGCACCTTCCTGTTTGGCAGGCTCCAGCTTAAATGGTCGCCAAACAGGAAGTCACCATAGAGAAAGCAGAGGGAACTGTGACTGTCAGTTGGCATTACATAATGTAACACAACATTTATATAAAACATGCTTATTCAGACTGGTACATATTAAAATATATAAAATATATAAAAAAAGAATAAGGACGCATGCTAAATTTTATTGTGTTTTAAATGGGTAAAAAAAACCTTGCTGACAAATAGGCGGAACCTGGGCTAGGGGCCAATTAATAAATAAATCAAATTAAAACTAATTAGTATTTTGGGTCAAAGTAATTAATATTTTAATATATCATAAATTGATTTCTGTTGCAAAGATGCCTGACAACATTGTTTGTCTCATTTATTTTGGCTCAGAAAATTGCAAGTAACTTAAACTGAAATCTTTTGGGGGAACATTTTAAAGTAGTATTATACTTGTTTTTATGGTTAAAGCCTTTTCGTCTTTGACCCATGTATGTCTGTACGTATGTATTAACCATCTCTTGTATTTATTTTAATTAAACCAAGTGAAATTGATTATAATACAGCAACTTAAACGTATTTCCTTAATCCAACTCCTTTGGCTTTGCAGTAGTTTGGCTTGACCTCCAACTGCGAAACCAATGACAGAAACAGGCCGAGCATTTAAAACCGTTTTCCATCCATCATTGAGTTTCTTTCCTTGAACCTTACATAAGAAGACTGGATCTTGGAACTGATCTCATTATTCCTTTTGTATGTACATCTTCAGAATATAACTGGTCATTTTCTTTAATCATGTTCTCCTAATTCATCTATATTTAATTTGAAGTCAGTCTTGAACAGCTGAAGCTCCTAATTGGCCTCATCACTGTCTTACAAACACAGGATGTCTGTCATCACTAGCGTTTCCTCTGCAATAAGCCCAGGAATGAGCTGTGCTTTATTTCTTTCTCTCCTCATCTCTCTCTTGCTCATTTTCTCAATGTACCTCCGAGTCCAAGCAGTGCTGCGCTGATGGAGTGTGTCAGGACTGACCCAGCGTTCCATCTCCCAGAGTGAGAGCGCTTCCTCGCTGTTCTCATAAACACTTCTCTAATTAGCTGTGCGGCGTCTGCTGCATGCAGCCCTGTCAGATGAGTGCTGCAGCCTGCCTCAGACGTGTCAAACCGGACACGTTGTGCCCAGCCCCTCTCTGGTCTGAGCAGACACATGGAGTTCTCCCAGCTCCCAGATAAGGGGATGTTTTTAACTCAATGAGACGGCAGCAGAGCTCAGAGGTAGTGAGGAGATGTCTCTGTTCTAGGATTGGTCCTCTGGAGGTTTCTGATGGAGGAGGGGTTGGCGCTCTACTGGAGTTTTTAATTTGAACGTTGAGATAAGAACGTTTCATTTTAGAGGCCCCAGAAATGGACTTTGCAGAATATCTGCATTGTAGAAAACAGTTTTATTACAGCGGTGATAACTACTAACCTCTATACTGCAGTTAACTGATAATTCAGACGCCATTATACTCTAACAATACGTTTGTGGAATTTCCATAATATCCATCTGGATTTTGTTTTTTTTATATTTACTGTGCTTCTTTTGAGCGCCACAATGAAATATTTATTATTATATTATATATTTATCAGTTTTATGGACTACCAGTGTCTAATTAATTTTTACAGTTGAGGATCGTATGCTGGGTTGTCAGTGGCTTACTGGATTTTTCTGGGTAATTAAGTTTACCCAAAAGCTTTATTCTAGCTCTTAGTGTAGTGAACCAAACTGATTTATGTTCAACCCAAGCAACAAGTCTATCAGGAACAAAACCGAGTGTCACGCCCGAGTCTCTAGCCAAGAGCGACAGTAAATGCAACTGTACCTTAAAACTACTATTGACAGTTTTGCTAATTATAGTCTATTTGAAGTCTTAATGGTGGCTTTTCACTTTTTTGTGCATTGTACTAATTAAAGGGAAAAAAAATGGATGACTAATTCAGTTAAGTATCCAAATATTATAATAGCACGATTATTGTTGGCTAGACAGTGGCTATTGTGTTTGCAGGTTTTTGTTAATGGGAAATGTTTCTAAAAAATGTCCCAAAATTTATAAAATTAAAATATGATTAATCATTCTGAAATTGTAGGAGTAAGGTAAGCTGTTATGTTAGTAATGAGGAGTCCTCGCATAATGAGATTCATATGAATCTGGCTTCCGGTTATAGTGTAAGTGTAAGTGTTATTAACTCTGTGTGAAAAAGACAAAAATAGACAAAAGCATATAAATAATCCATTCCAACAAACCTCCAGAAGGTGTATGAAAAGAACATATGCACATGACAGATGGCAAAAATAAAAAAAAACTGATGTGTACTGGCAACTATACATTATTTAGGTGCATTCTGTTTGTCGGGATATTGATATATGATCTGTTCTGGCCAAGTAAGTTTTGTTTATAATTCCCTTTCATTCCATTATTGTCCCCTATAACTGGTATTAAGGAAAATGTATTCTTTGGAAGTAATTTTTGAGAGCAGCTATTATAAAATAAATTGTCACAAATGGCAAAGCAGAAAACAAAGCTGGACAACGAGGTAAGGATGAACAAAAAATTCCCTGGAGGGTGGATTTATTGAACAAAAATCAAAGTCAAGTCTCTTGGGTGGCGCTGTGCGGTGCCTTTAAGAGCGCTTCTCCGAGCCGTCTGTGTCCGGGGCTCTGTCTCAGTGGAGATGCAGGGCTAGGCGGGTTCAGAGGCTGGCTTCTGGGGAGATAGTAAAAAGGTTTCGAACGTTGAGTTCGAGTCAGCTGGAGCATAGAGCGAAGCGTAGTTGCGGCTTGCTTGGCGCTCAGATGAAGCTTGTTCTGTGGGCGCCTCGCACGGCTTATCTGGCCGCGGCCTAAGGGCTTGCAGCTGGGGCTGATGAGCCGCTGATGAGGTTCACCGGTGCTCCCTCGTTGGTAGCCAGGGCAATGCTGATCAGTGATCGGGACACTCGTCACAAAATACAATATCAATTTAATGTTGGTTAAACAACTAGTATTTTAGCAGAAATAACTGCAAATAAACAGTTATGACAGGATCACCAGTTAAACACAATGGGAAATTTGACCCACACCTCACAGAACCACCTTTTGACTCACAGAACTGCTTTAGCTCAGTGATATTTGTGGGCTTTCGAACATGAACTGCATGTTTTACATCCTGGATTTTATGTTGTGGAATATTGTCTTGCTGCATGATCCAACTATGCCTCAGCTAGAATTCACAGATGGATGGTTTAACATTCTCTGATATAGAGAATTGATGGTTTCTTCAGCTACGACAAGGCATCCAAGGTCCTGAGATGCTAAAAACCATTCCCAAAACATTCAATTTTCAATTCATAGGTCTGTAAGACATTGTTCCATAACTCTTGAGAATCATACAGCTGCAAACCTGAGACAGGTTTTAATGTTTGCCTGAGTCTTCCTTGCTAGTCTGCCATAGATCCCACTTTTCCTGTGGGTAGAGTAATGTACACTGACCTTAGCTGCAGTTTAAGGATTCTTTGAATGTTCATTGTGATATCCCAGGCAACCTAGAGACATTTCAGCTGGGTGGGTACTCATTGGATAAACTGGCATAGTATATCTAATTTCAATGAATTTTTAAAAAGCATGTTTAAATTCATAACTACAAATGAAAGGGTCTGTTTAAAGCATTTGCGACAGTTGTGGTAGTACTCTGGTTCTTGCACATTAAAAAAACAACTTAAAATGAAAATTGATACTCTTACCAGGTTATTTTATTGACTGGCTGCTGGTAAATTAAATTTGAGTGTCCTTGGTTTAGCTGGAGCTGTTCTCTTGCATCTCCACCTCTTTAAATTAGATTCCATTAATCAAAAAATCTGGTCTATTTTTTTGTACAGCAGTAGATCTAAAGCTGCTCCCAGAGACCCTCATCAGTTCACAAAGGAGGTCTGTCTGTGCTCTGACACACCTAATTCATATAATCAAGGGTTTTGGGAATTCAATGATAAGTTGAAAATGTTGCCTCAGAGCAGACAAAGACCAAATATATGACCCCATTCTGTGGGTCTATAAGAGCCGGTTCACAAATCACAGCATTACAGCTCAAACTGTCAGGGTAACAAAGAACACTAGGGAATAAAATGTTACCCTGTCACTCCTGTTGTTCCCAGTCATTCAGTCAAAAAACGATCTTGCGTGGGATTCCAATTATAACCTTATGCATGTGGACCCATCCGTGCTCAGCAGTCCTGGCGCCCAGTAAATGTAATTTATTGTGAAAGTCACTGTTCCCTTTCCTCATTTCTATTCTTCCTCAGGTAATGTAGCGGCCGGCTCGCCGTGTCCGACTAATAAAGGGCCGCTTGATCCTAACATCTCGGAATAAATGGTTTTGTAAATCACGCTCATGTCTCTGGATTTTCATTTTCTCCCACGTGCCTCCTCACCTACGAGCATTGAGTATCCCTGACATCCTACAACAATTCATTCTGAGAGAGGGAAAATGATAGCCTTTTGGGAGGAGGAAATTTATTATAGTCTAATTCAGTCTGGCAGCAACAGAACTCTGAGGCGTTGGTACACTTGTTAATGCTAGGGTTGTCATTATTGCCTCTCTCCTGTCAGTAAGCGGAGGTGTGTTCAATTTTGTAAGGACCCTCAGAGTGCTCTCTATATGAGTTCTCTTGTGATGAAATATCATTATTGTGCATTTTAGATTTGTGGTAATGATTGCTCACTCACCAAAAATCTGGAAAAAGAGAGAGATAGAGAGATCTTTCAGGGCAAATACTAATTATGGTAAACAGAAGCCTCTGTTGCGTTATAATTACATAATACTGTATGAGGAAAAAATAGCTTGTTAAGTGTTTACTTAGAAAAAAATATAATACTAAAATCAAAATTGAAAAAATTGTAAATCACTTCTATTAATCCTCAGAAATAGGGATTTTCAACCAAAATATCCAAGATGTTCTTTTAGCTAGTCTGCTGGGACCACAGTTAGGGATAGGCAATTTCTTATTTCGGTAAAAAAAAACAATTAATCAAGTACTCTGCTTTTAATCCAGTCTTGCGGCAGTTCATACATATTTTACAAGGTGGCTAATTTGTACAAATTTGTACCTCACTCAAATTCATACAAGTTTTGCTCAATCGTAGGTATTTTACGAGTTGCCAATTTATATGAAATTGTACGACTGACCTACAAACTGATGCGCTTTCAGTAGCATGCAAGGACAAGGACAAAGTTTACTATAGTACTATTTTCAACTGTAAAGTTCTTATTATAATGCTTATGTCATAAATAATGGCAGATTTGTGTTATGTTTTCATTGAAATCTGCTTGGGAAAATGCTAAAAAATCACCAATTCACTGCAGTATCCTGCTGAAATTAACACTTGTTTCAGTAAAACACCAACTACTTTATTTTTATTATACATTTATTATACATCAAATATTATCTATATTTTTTGGTGCGGTTCCTTTTACACTACTATGTATAAACTTCAAAATACTTTTCATAATGTATTTATGCATGCAAAATAATTGTATAACAAATACATTTTTACCTTTACATCACATAACAAGTTTTATTTGTATGACATTGCCTATGTAGTAAACTTGCTCTGTAGCTCACCTGGTACAGCTTTGTCCTTGTCTTATGGAGTGTTTGGGTACCTGTTAAACACAAATCATGATACTTAATAAAACAACTTATTAAAATACTTAGTGAAGCAACTTAACATTTGGTGAAGTAGCTGTGCCATTTTATGTCACTTTTGATTTTGTTAACACTATTGTTTTTTTTTCTGTTTCTGGAAAATTGCACATGATTATAAATGTCGACCACTCGTTTGAAATTTTACTTTGAAAGATTGTGTGGCATTTTATGGTCTTTAACAAAAGAAAAGTACAACTTCTGCTTCTGTTAAAGTTGGACACAGATTTTGAATAAATATGGTGTCTAATAACTCTTTGCATAACCTAGGCTGTGTGGTTTTATCCCCTCACTTTTATTAACACTGAGACGTATAAGAATGATTTCTTTGAACTCAAAGCTCAATCAAATGAATTACACACCTGAAAATGCTCTCTCTTCAAATTACTCCCAAGATTTTAAGAGATGAGCTTTCCTTTAAAGCTGCTGTCAATTAAGTGTGTAGCTCTGTTCTGCTTGACCCTGGAAGAAAGACTTGGCTGAAGAGAAAATTAAAACTGTAACGCCGTGGTAGATTACAGCCCAAACGGAATTCAAAGCTATCAATTGCATTTCGTAGTTTTGATGTTCTTTGTGTTTCTTTTTGCTGGTATCACTCAGAATGGTGTTGTCTTTGTATTAAAAATGTATAAGTTGTCAATTTTGTTCTGAATTGTGAAGAAAAGGTTGAGATCCTTTTAAAAATAGAAAACAAACAAGCATTGGCCCATCATATTCAGCCATAAGCTCCAATGACTTTATATTTCTCTCTCAAGGGAACAATTCATTGGGCTGTACCTTTTCAACACACTGAAACACACATCACATAGAATCAATGGAGGTCACCTACACAGCCGTCAAGCTCAATCAGTCTAATCTAAGAACAAACAGCATTCTCTGCAGATGAGCTCTGCACCAGGTTGGCCCACACGTTCCCATTTGTATTTTATTTTGCCTCATTTCTGGAAACTGATTGTAAAATGGCGAGAAATATTGTTTGCAATCCCTGCATCAGAGATAATTTATTTGCTGAGAATACTTCAATATAAGTATATGACCTTGAATAAGTGAATATAACTATGAAAACACACTGTAAATTTTAAAGCTTTTCAGATCTGTTTCTGAGTACACAAAAACCATCCATCCTTCCATCTTCTTCTGATTATCCGGGACTGGGTCACGGGGGCAGCAGTCTAAGCAGGGACACCCAGACTTTCCTCTCCCAAGACTCTTCCTCCAGCTCTTCCGGGGGAATGAGGCGTTCCCAGGCTAGCCGAGAGACATAATCCCTCCAGCGTGTCCTGGGTCTTCCCCGGGGCCTCCTCCCAGTGGGACATGCCCTGAACACGTTCCCAGGGAGGCGTCCAGGAGGCATCTGGAACAGATGCCCGAGCCACCTCAGCTGGCCTCTCTCAATGTGGAGGAGCAGCAGATCTACTCCGCCCAGCAACCCTGCGGAGGAAACACATTTCGGACGCCTGTATCTGGGATCTCGTTCTTTCAGTCATAACCCAAAGCTCATGACCATAGGTGAGAATAGGAATGTAGATCGACTGGTAAATCGAGAGTTTTGCTTAGCAGCTCAGCTCCTTCTTCACCACAACAGACCAGCACATCAACCACATTACTGCAGAAGCTGCACTGATCCGTCTGTTGATCTCATTTCCATCCTTCCCTCACTCGTGAACAATACCCCAATATACTTAACCCCCTCCACCTGAGCCAGGAACTCCCCGCCAACCTTTTCCGGCTGAGAACCATGGCCTCAGATTTGGAGGTGCTGATTCTCATCCTAGCCACTTCCGACTGTGCCTAGAAATCCTGTCCATAAAAATAATGAACAGGACCAGTGACAAAGGGCAGCACTGCCGGAGTCCTGGCATAGACTTTCCCGGGGAGGCTGAGGAATGTGATCCCCCTATAGTTGGCACACACCCTCTGATTACCCTTTTTGGCTAGTTAAAATAGGTGCACATGTTCAACTTGAAGCAGCTTTGCGCAGACAGATCAGTGACATCAAAGTACTGTGCAAGCTGTAGAGCATGCTTTCGAATCGCTCTAGTGGTACTTTGACTTCAAATGCATTTGTAGAATTTCTAACCCTAACCGATAAACAAACATAGACCAGAAGTTAAGTTGTTTAAGCATAAACTATGCATAAACAAATGCCCAAGAAACAAATGCCTTAATAAACTGGAGTAGCGTTGTAAAGAATGGCCCAAATTCTTCCAGAACCATGAAAGAGACTGTTGAAATAATCAGCTTTTGTATGATTTTAAGTTATTGCTACTAAAAGTGAACTTACAAGAAACTAAATCATAGGGTGTCCTTAGTTTACAACCCATGGCTTTTCCATTTTGATCTAGTTTTAGTCTGGTGTGTGGTGTTTTATACTCTAGTTTCATACCAAGATCCTTTATCTGTGATTCCATAGGGTAAATGTTTTAAGTAAAATTTCAGATTTCTCTTAAAAGCTGACAAGAACATATGAAATTTTTCCAAGAAATAAGGCCACTGGGAGAGACTTGTAGGGGAACTGTGAACTCATGATTAGGTAGAGTTACTAATTTTGGAAGTGTTTACAGACAATTCTTCAAAACTGCATCAGTTAAAATCAATCAAATGATCAATCCGTATTTATGGAAATATTCCTAAAATTATTATTTAAAAAAAGTATACAGTACAGTAATACTTTATTTTACAGTTAGTGCTAATTACTGTAAGCACATATTTATGCCTTATTCTACATGACCTTATTCTGCGTCCCCAATACCTAAACTTAATAACTACATTACTAACTATTAATAAGCAGTAAATTAGTCGTAGTTAATTATTAGCAAGTTCTATTCTAAAGTGTTGTAACGTCTCGCAATTCTTTTTACTGGACGTTGAGTTGTTTAAAGCTTTTCGTTTGGTTGGCACTTTCTATATCGACTATTCTCTGAAGGGTTTTACCAAGAATATCTCTGAGCACAGAACTTCTGTGTTCATTTCAGTGCCAATTACGATTCAATAGAGTCAAGTCACTGAGCAACTAATTCAAAGGAAAGATAAAATCTTTCATTATTGAATTTTGGTCACCCAAACAGGCACCGTTAAATGTTTGTAATGCTCATTTTAGCTTATGCTTTTTATTTGTTTGGTCAGAGCAACTTTAATACAGTATGCATTTGCCAGGTTTGCATCCAGGTCCCAGTTCTCCTCTTTGTTGAGTATGCTAGTTAAGTAGGCGATTGCTCTCTCATTGGAGTTTAATCCAGTGTGTTCCCTCTAGTCCTCTGTTCAAACTTACTTTCAGCTTCTGGTATAATTGCTGGGTGCAATTCTTTCCCACACTGCTGGGCTCTGTGCAATTTTCTCACTGTTTGCTTTTTCATCCGTGTCTAATTTGAGAGACGTGCCTCAGCAGAAACGTGTGTGTGTGTGTGTGTGTTTATTTGTGCATGCCAGTTTGCGTGCTTGTGTGTGTTATGAGGGGCTGGGAGGAACTGACTCGCTTGCGGGGAAATGTTGAGGCACTGATTGTATAGAAGTGTGCAGTGCTGGCTGCAAACAAGTTAATTAACAGTGTTTCTTAATTAGCATGGGCTTGAGGGCAGAGATGGGCTGTCACTTCTGGTGCTGTGGATCTCACCCTCTCACAATCTCATTTCACTCACTTGGAGGAGAGGTTGCTTGACAAGCTATTTTTAAAAGACATATCTGCACTGTTGGCAGAGCATCTTTTTAGTGTAAGAATAGTGATTAAATTATCTTGAAACATCTAAGGTCCTGCAGTTAATTTAATGAGTACTTTGTACAGTGTATCTAGATAGACTTGATCTTGAGTCAACCTATGGGTTTTTTTGGTTCAATATGAATAAGTGCCAAAAAAAGCAACGCTGTTTTATCCACTGTACATGTGGAACTTATTTTCAAACTACTATTTATATATTTTAGCAAATCTTTTATTAATTCTTAAATCCCAAGGTTGGTCTTTTAGCCTGTGCTGTTTCAGTTCATGCTTAATTAAAACATTAGAAGACATATGTTAAGACCTTTTGACCACCAATTCATGCTTTGTCATGTTTCTTGCCAAAAGTAATAAAGTAGTCTAGTTCCCATCCAGTTTTTACGCTTTTGCACTGTGAATTAACATTAACTAACAATGAACAACTTTATTTTTATTAACTAACATTAACAAGGAATAATAAAGAGTGTAATAAATGTGTTGACTATTGTTCGTACATGTTAGTTAATACATTAACTAATGTTAACAAATTACACCTTATTCTAAAGTGTTACCGAAATTGCTTTGTGAAATTCAGTCAATAGGAACTTTAGTATGATTCTCTGCAATCTGCAAATTTTTATGAGTGTAATAGAAACCAACTTAAATTCAGATGTTGCTCAAATTATGTTCAAATGAGAATACACATTACACATGTAAACAAAGCTTTTTGTTTGTTCAACATTGATATTTTACTAATGAGACCCTTATGTGAATTTCTTTTCAAGCCATATGAAATTGGCTTATTGATTGTTGAAAATTTTGCAATATACCTCTCAAACGTCATATTCATACTTGGTGCATAATGACATTCCATGTTTGCTGTCAGTGATGCTAACAGCTGTCGATTCAATGTCTAGTTAAGTCTGAATATGCTAAAATGCAAAGGTATAAAAAAAGAAAAGATTTTTAGGTGAATTATTACTGTTTTATCCTTTAGCCAAAATGCTGAAGACGATAATGATGTAAATAATGACTTGCTTTTTTTGGCCTCTGGATTTCTTTAATGTGGTTTATAAATCTGATAAGATAGATACTACAGTGATCAGCAGTTCTTGAGAATGGCCTGATCTTCACTTCTACCCAAGCTTTATCATATCTTTTCTTATTCATGTTCTTCACTTTGTCCATGACATACATAACAACATCATGAATATTGCATGTTAGCTACTTCTCTCACGAGACACATCTGTTGTTTGTAGTGAATTGATTAGTTCGAGATACTAGAGATGAGGCTGAATCAATAGCGTGTTGAGATAGTCTTTTGTCTTTGACATTCTTAATGCCAAGTGTTTAAAATTTAATTTATGCTGCTTGCTAAGGTAAGCATTAAGCACCATTACTATTGCTCATTCATACCTTTTTGGATTTAAACAAGCCTCTTACAAATCCTAAAGGTTATTGTTTAACTTGTTTCTACATAGCTTGTGCTTAATTCTAAAAGTACAAAAACGTCCATAAAAAGAACAACATCTATTTCATCACGCCTCAGGTATTGTGCTGGTATCACAATGTAAGATCCAAGGCAATTTCCCCAGAATCCCAAGAGATCTGATCCTAGCTTTTACTAAGTGAACACCAACCCCATTTATCAATCTTAATAAATTGGTTTGCATGTTTGAGTCAAGTCACAATCATTCATGTCTAATTCAGCCTCCAATGTTCATACCTTATACACTTCAAATTCAATTCCTTGCCAGATGCATCTTGCTTTTCTCTGGTCTTTTTAGCTAGGCAGACAGACCTCATTCCCTTCCTGATATTGTTTCAGGATCAACACTATTTCATCTCCATTCTGTCACCCCTCCAGCTGTTGAGTGTAATTGATTAAAAGCATCTTTCCTCTCCCCACTGTGTGTTTCAGATCTGCCTCTCTCTCTCTCCCTTTCTCTGTTTGGTCTGGGTGTCTGCAGATGAATAATAATGTTTTGCCAACCCTTCTCTCAGGCTGGTGATGTACATTGAAAGAGACGTCCGAAAGGCCACGCCAGGAAAGGAGCAACAAAGCGGCAATGAATACCTGTCAAAATGCCTGACCCTCTTCATCCGTCACACCGTGCACGAACTGCCAGCCATCCTGGGTAAATCAATCACAATACACCCGAAAAAGAGGGGAAAGGGAACTCAAAGAATTCACTTGAGAAGGAACAGAGCGAATTGGGCAAAACAAAGCAGGGGCAATGAAAATGAAGATTGAATTTGATTGGCCTCTCTTTAATTACCTTTCTGATTGAATACGTGAGCAGGCTCTCTGGTATCGACCTGTTCCTCTTTTTTCATTTGTGAATCAGTGCCGCTACACACCACCTTTCCCCCCCATTGAAACCGGTTCAAACCGGTTCAGTTCTTCCTGCGGGGTTTCATCCCAACACAGACGCCCCCAGCCACCTACTTAGACTGATCATGACGGATTGTTTGTGATTGGCTAATTTCTCACTGCTTCTGTTTATGTGGGCTCTCTGTAGATGACATCCTGTCCGTGTTAAGCAGCATTGTGGGAAGAAAGCACCCCTCTCCTACGCAGTCCCGTCAGTTGAAGCAGAGCCTCCCCATGATGGCTGTGGTGCTGCATCTGCTCACCTCACAGGTGTGTGTGTCTGTGTCAGGTCTTGCTATATTTACCTTTTTGCAAGTTATTTTGGGTTTCTATCTCCACAAGGATGGTACAGCTTGGGGGGAAAAAACATTGTGGGGACCTACCTTGTAGTGCAATAGATAATAACTTATTTCATAAACTATTTTCTGTGCAGCAGATGACACTAGAAGCCTTGGATGTTCAAGTTACAAATTGCTGCACACACTATTTTATTAAAATAAGGTGAATAGCTACAATTCAGTCTGTTCGGACCAAGTACCCTTTTGGTCAGATCAGAACATCTTACCAGGACTATCAAAATACCAATTAGTTACACTTTTCCGAATTAAAGGGATATTTGACCCAAAAATTTAAATTCCGTCATTCATTAATCATCCATGTGTCTTTCTAAACCTGTAAAACCTTCGTTGATCATCCTTGATCTACCCTCCATAGACAGCAAGGGAACTACCATGATCAAGCTAAAATATCTAAATATCAAGCCAAAATATGAAAATAGATGTTAATTTGTGTTCTGATGGGTCTTATGGGTTTAGAATAACATGAGTGTTAGGAATACTATAACTATCCCTTTAACAGGGGCCACCAAAATGAACAAAGACGGTGCCAGATTGAAAAATATTCAAAAGAAAGGGGAAAGTAAATGTTTAAAGAAATTAATTGTGTTAATTTTCTGGAATTACATTTAGATTTGTAAAAAGAAATCTGCTGCAATGTGCACGTGTTGTTTTTGCAGCATTAAGCATTATAACAAATCACATGTTGAGCTTGTGAATGCGATTGCCAAATTAGTCGTTCTGGTGAGTGTGCTCACTGACAAAATTCTGCTTGCTCACAAATTCTCTCGTTCAGTGGTTAAGTTAGTAATATAAGTTTTTGCATAACTTGTGCTAGACTAGACTAACGCCATGGACTGACACATTTGTCTGTGTAGCTGAAATATTATGTGATTTTTCTTTAAATTAAATTATTTGACGTTAAAGTCAACACCTACAATAAATTATGCCCCTGGAATACGCTGTTTATCACAAATATTATAAAAATGTAGGATTTTTAGTGGCTTGCTCCGAAATCACATACTCTTTAACGTTCATGTGAACAAGTAATTACTTTGCAACCATTAAAAATGAATGTGTAATATAATCCGGGCGTACTACATTTATCATGTGGCCTATAATGGCAGTTGCCATTCACAGCTCCTCTCCTGTGTCCTCATGGGCTAGCAAAGTGTCCAAAGGATGTTCACTTCAGGATCTTGCCTTATCCTGGTTGCTTTTGCCTGCTGTTCTAGGAAAACTGAATTCAGTCATAAGACTTTCACACATTATTTTTCGCTTACTGTATAATACAGAATAATGCATTTTCAGATGGAGCATAGAGACAAAAAAAAAAACAACATTTAGTTCATTTTTGAGGCATAGAGAGGTATTATTATAAATAATTATTGAATTGAGTAAATGTTTAAATCATTTATGTGTCTTTTAAACTAAAAACTTTCCAGGCTCTCATCCACCTCTTGCTTTATTAAATGTCTTCATCTGAACAGAAAATAAAGAATGAATATGCCGTACCTGCCTATCATGCGCTGAGTGTAATCACTGTCTGTGTCAGAATGAAATGATCTATTAGGATGCTTTCCGGTGCAGCTTCAACACGCACACACACAGATTATTACCAGTTGCCAAACAGTGCAAAATTGGATTTACTTCTGACACACTCAGTCACGCCAAAATTAATATGAAGGGATCTGGTGTTCTCAGAGAAAGATGTTTGTCAGTGCGCAGAGTTGATGAGTCTCTCTGCTGATTAAATACACTTTTACATTCGGCCAGGATTTGCCATGGAGACTCAGTGGCAGATTGAGTCTTCTCATTTGAAGGGGTCGGTGCTGATAGAGCTGTCTGTCTGATAGTTCCGCTGTCATTAACTCATCTAAGGAGGATACACTGATGTCCATTAACACAGAGCTGCAGTGGGCGGCTTAGTGGAGTACCAGGCTTTTTTTTTGATTGTTTGTGTCTGTCTGCTTTAATGGTTCTCACAGTGAATTGTGTTGGTGTAGTGCACATCCACAGATCACCCACAGACATTCACTGGCCGCCTGATGTATATTATCCTGAAATAGGGCAAATATTTGTCCAAATGTCCAATCTTAATGGGTGATGAAATTTCTAGGAGATGATGTAGCTAGGCTTCTTCAGTAAGAGCTTCCGAGGAAGAACTATACACTGAAAAATAATATATATATCTGTTAATCAAAAATGGAAAATTAGCATGTGTTTTACTCAACTTCAAGCCATCCTAGGTGCATATTCTTTTTCAGACGAATCCAATCTGAATAGTATTAAAAAATTGTCCTGGTCAAAGTCAGTGGGGCCTTGCAACTGTTTGATTATCCATGTTTTTTTGTTTTGTTTTGTTTTTTTTTGTTTTTTTGTTCTTTTGTGTTCAACACAAAAAAAATAAACAAATACAGGTTTTGGGCAACATGAATAAATTATAATAAATTATCCCTTTAATGATAAGTGGCAACATGTTTAGTACTATTGGTCTACTGTCACTTAAAGACGTTAAGACTCACATCAATTTTGCAACTATTTACTATCACTTTAGACATAACCGACTGTATTTATATGGGAAACTTTTTGGGATGCAGGATAATCATTGGCTGATATGTTTGCGCTTCCTGACGTCTGATGTCTTTAATACATTCTGATGTCTTTAATACTTTTCTGAACATTGGCAGTGTTATGCACTTGGCTGTCAATGGGACAGGCACAAGTTTCTGGGTTTGCATCCAAAATATCTTAAATTGAACACACCCCTAATTTAAATTGGCATAACTAAATAACGCACATGCTTACATTTGTGTTATTTTACAGTTGTGGTGGCTTTACTGTTATTTTAAATGTTTCTCAAAATAAGTAAAGAGATAACATGTCCAAACTTTTGTCAGTCAGTCGACCCCTTCCTGCATAAGTGGGCGGTTCTTGGCTAGAATAGGCTGTAGTGTGGGCTAGACTTCATGCCTATAGTCAAAAGTCTGGCTACACAGATCCAGTGTGTATGTGTGTTCTGATATTAAGAAAAATGCTGCAGGGCATAGCTGGTTGTCTTCCCAGTAGCAGGTTGGACTGCATCTTTGAGACTTCACTGGCCTCTTATGCCCTTGAGCCCTGTGCGCCTGATCTGTTCAGCTGCTGTGTGGTTCTGAGAGGCGTCGTGCTCTTGTAATATGAGAGCATGCCTGTGTGTTTGTGCATCCATACATACATTCATGCGATGAGCCCTCTCTATGGTCTCATCTGTCTCTCTGGCCTGTTGCTTCACTGACAACCAACACACTACACTGACACTCACAGCACTCATCAGTCACAGGGGTCAGCGCAGAGGTCGGTTCCAATGTGTTTCTCAGAGGCGAGAGTGGATAAGAGCTCAATACCTCGCTGTCCAGGACTATGACCTCAGACCTCACATCATTACAGTCCTACAGCATAAACATGAACCCCCTCATTCTTACACCAGAGCTGAAGTCCTCAAGAGAAGAGGATCACATCCCAGGATGGCATTGTAAATGGACCGCACTCGAAAACCACATATTCTGCTGCTTAGTGGAAATGGTGCATGATGGGGAAAAATGTCCTCTGACAGAACAGCAGGGCTTTGTAACATTTTCTCTTAAACTGGCTGAATATTTTGCGGGGTTTTTTTTCCGTCCTCTACAATCGCTGCTTGTCAGATTGTACGGTACGACGCAGCCCGGATGAGATCTTTGGTAAAGCCCACGGCAGACTTTAACAGTGACATTCCTCAGTGACATTAACATTCTTATGTCAGACTGTACGATGCGCATCGTAGCTGGTATATTAGTAACGATTGACAGCGATGAGCGTCTAGAGTGTAGTAGTGCGGCCTAAAAATTCTGAACCTGCCAGAAGATTTATTGCAAAGGCAGTTTATCGGCCGTCGGTGGGCATGATGCATTAATAGATCCAAGTCTGCCAATTTTACAGTACGATAAAAAGAAATCTACAGCGTACATTTGGCTGTGTTCAAGACAACTGTAAGACTTCATAGCTGCTAAAGCTCAAGTGAAGACTGACAGTTTTTGGTGGAACTCAAACGGAATAAGACTCAAGGGTAGCGAATAGCAATGCTGTACAGTGTTGTAGGTTGGTGAAGTGTCTTTTAGAGTAGATCCCTTTATGACTGTGCCTGTTTGCTTTGACAGATCTTCAGACCGCAGGTGGTAACTGAGGCCTTTCTCATCAAGTTTGGAAAACTGCTGGTGAGTCTTTCAGTTTTACTGTTTATTGTTAAAACGTCTGGTAAATGTTTCCTTTTTTAAGCCATTTGCTATACTCACATACACTACTGTCCAAAACTTTGAGGTCAGTAAGATGTAAAAGTATTTAGACCCTTCACGTTTTTGCATTCTGTTATGTTGCAGCTTGATACTGCAATTGTTTAAATAAAAAAAACCCTGAAATATCACATTTACATAAGTACTCAGACCAACAACACTTGAAATTTAGTTCAGGTGTCTCTCCCATTTCTCTTAATTATTCCTCAGATGCTATTATACCTTGGTATGTCCTCCTGTGGTAAATTAATTTAATTGGACATTATTTGGAAAGGCACATACCTCTCTATAAAAGGCCTCATAGCTGACAATGACCAAGCCATAAGGTTAGGGAAGCTCCGATCCGCCTTTTTTGCTTCCGATATAGAATCCGATACCTGGGATTCAGTTTTGGCTGATACGGTCTGATACTGAAGTAAAATTTTAAAAAGTGCTGAATTACCTATTAAACCATATGCATCCCTGTGACTATCTATGTTGTGTACACACCGATGTACCGCACAGATAAAGTTTTAGCTCTAATCACTGAATGAATGCTTCCAGGTTGTACATAAACTGTCTGTGTCATCCTTATTT
>JAUMHI010000058.1:4146082-4162241 GCA_032359435.1 Enteromius unitaeniatus | reverse complement strand
AGATGTTAAATTGTAAAAAAATAAAATGGTAAGAAAAAAATACATATACAGTGTGTAATCAGTGTGTCACAAGTCGCGCCTCTGTGGCGCTCTCTGGAAGTCTGCCCTGCTGTCATTACCGAGCGTTTTTCCCTGTTGGATTCCTAGTGTTTTTGATCTGGACTGTTTATGGGACTTTGATACCCGCTGCCTGCACCGACCTTTTGCCTGGACTTTCATTGTGTTTGTGGATTACCCTTTTTGCCTCCGTTTGCCAGTAACCTGACTTCCGCCTTGTTGCTGCATAATAAAAGCCTGCAAATGGATCCATCCGACTCTCGTGAATCATTACACAGTGACACTACTAATTAGATAAAAACATGTTTTTGAAAATTAAGTAAATGAAATAATTAAGTAATTCAATAATTGTAATACTGTATTTTACTGGTTATGCAATTAATTTCGATTGAACAACAAAAATATACTGAAGCTCTTAAATTGTTGAAACATGAAAAATTATAATACACAATGACAGTTTCTTTTTGTTTGAGTTTTACTGCACAGAGACAAAAAAAATACAAATATTAATGTAATTTTTATGAAACGTTGCATTGAGAATGGTATTAACTTAGTATTCTACTGATATGTTTTGCATAGCTTTTTTTAACATGGCTTTTCTCTGCAGATATGAAGCTCTGCTTTTGGAGCCAGATCCTGTACCAGTGTATGCTCTCAAACTGCTGGTGTCCCTTACGGAGCACAGCTCACCCATCAGCAGGTAACCAATAACACTCTCCACATACAGTGGTGGATTTTTACCATGTTATGCCCTTTTGTTATTATAAAGTTAAACGCACTTCCTTCCTTACCCCTCAAGATGAGCCCCTCACACATCTATTTCTGTAAATATGGGTGATGCGATCTAGAAATATAGCCACCATGGTGTTACTCATATAGTAAACTTTCTCTCGCTCTCTTTTTTTTGGGCAGTGGCACGATCTGGTTTACTTTGAATCCCATACTCTAACCACAAGACAACAGCTTGTCCTTAAATTAAGAGAATTAAATTAATAAATACTAAGAGATTTAGCATGAAATGTTTGGGCAAATAAACTTCTCATATTGCCAGTGATACCAGGCAGAAGACTGTCTTAAGGCATTTCTCTCTTATGTGTTTCTGATCTCAACCTTATTAGGTTATTGATCCTGAAATTGTTAAAGTAGGTCATGCCGAGCAGTAATGAACTTCAGAGATGCTGAACATAGTTTCTCACTACATCAGACAACACACTACCACAGACTATGCTTTATTTTTCTATTTATATGTATGTGTATTTATATAAGAAATATAAAAATAATAATATTTTATCTTTTATTATTTATTATCTATACAATTACAATCTTTTTGTTTATGTTAAACAGTGCCATATGAAATGTTCAAGTTTAAATTTGTTACACTGTTAATTTAAGTTTAAATTTGTTATAGTTTTTTTCATATAAGGTTGATGTTTTCATTGTTGTTATAATATTTCTACACATATATTTCAAGCTTAGGCAATATTGTATCTTTGCAGTCATGCAAATAAAGGAATTTGAATTTATATATATATATATATATATATAGCTTTGTTTGGTATTGTAGCTTACATATATAATGGCTGATACATGCACAATCCTCTTCTGATTTTCTCCAAATTTTAGTCTCTTTTGTCTTTCATTTCCTGCCCTGTTCTTACCACTTCTCTCTCTGAGCTGTAACGAGTGTCTGGGTGCACAGGTGAGGGAGTGTGAGTGTGTGTTTCTTATCTCATCCTCATCCCCCCGCTGGTTTCTCTAATGGCTCCTGCTGGCCTCTTGCACATTGTCTTTCTTGGTGCTGATAGAGCTGCAGCCACATGGTTGAACTATTCAAATTGATGTCACCAATCGGAAAACGTTCGTCAGTCGCCGAGCCAACCCCCCCCTCGCCTGCAAAGAGCTATTTCCACTCACAATAGTGAAATTAAATTGCGTTTGCCAGCGCTTGATAAAGTCCTAAAAAATGCAGACCTTCTCTTGATGGGTTCCAGGCGAAATGAGATTGCAAATGAGGGACATTAGTAGGTTCCGTGCAAGCATTGACGTTCTTTTATTATCGGTTGTGATAGTAGTTCAAACTTTCCAATTATCGAGAACCTTTGGCCACTCTTGGCTTTGTGCAGATATAAGCAAATATATGTGCTGTTAAGAGAGTGGTGCTGAACGGCTTCTCTAAAGTGTTAATTTTATCAGAATTAAGAATTTCTGTGTAGAGTACATTGGCTATTGCTCAGGAAGGGGATAATGAACTAGTTTCTTACCAGTATGTTTAGTCAAAACTGCTAATGGGCTCCGTCTTAGCTGAAGGAGGACATGTGTGTCAGTGATGGTCTGATTGACTTAAATGAATTTACTATTTAGTCCTTGCAATGAGCAAGGAAACGTGATCGGCTGCGGCAGATTGATCAGACCATCGAAACTACACCGAATTAGCTTTCGCTGTTCTTTATTTCATTAACAGTAAAGAGCTGACAGGAAACAATAGGGAAAATGTGGAAGGAAGGGATTTAGGGAATGGCTCAAGCCAGACAATGTTCATTGCTCAGGTTCCCACGTCATGTTGGAGCCTGTGCATTACTTGCCAGGCATCACCTCTGACCTCTTCAAAATATGTAGTGTGAATTGATTGATGTGCAGACTTTCCATAGTCACTGAAGCCTGTGAATAACAGGCTTCAGTGTAGACATTTTGCTTTGCAGGGCTGGAAAGATCAAGGAAATAAATAAGATCTTAAAAAGACATGTATTCAGTGAATGTACTTTTTTCTGCTTGGTGCTAGTACACTTAAAAAATTACGTGAAAGTCTGTTAACATTTACACACCTTTAGTTATTTATTTTTTGAGTGAAACATAATTTTGTTCACTATTTTCTGTAATTAATATATTAATTAATCTAAATTAACGCGTTAAAGTCCCAGCCCTAATATATTATATATATATATATATATATATGTGTTTTTTTCTACATAATGTCCAATCACGTTTACAGTTGCATTTGCCAGCAATTGAATTTTACAGTAATGTTTATATTACAATGTTGCTTTAAAGTTAATATCGATTAGATACAGGTGAAATGGTTGGAGCTTTTTTGTTTTGTTTTTATTGTCATTGTTATTATTATTTTGTCCTAGCGTTATGTCTTTTGCTAGTGTAGATGAGGTGGTGTCATTCTGCACTAGCGGAGGTGTCTTTGCTGCTGTAAAGGGTGACACTCTCTGCTAGCGAGATATTGGACAGGACTTGCGGTGTGTGGGAGCTGTCTGTGTCCATGGTGCTCAGGCATGTGGAAGTGTCACGATTTGTTTGTATGTGTGACTGGCTATTATTCTTTCAGCGCTGCTTATGTGGGCGGCTCAGGACTGAAAGCATGTGTGGGCATAGCAGTTGCTCGGGCTACAAACACTGGCCCCTGACAACATTGTACATCCACTGAACGGACGAGACACAGATGGACAGATGGATGGTTGCTGTGTCTGGAATCTATGTAATGGATCTATCTGTTAGTGCACCAGAACAGCAGAAATCTCCAGAGGTGGACCGGGGAGAAATCGCACCCTACAACGGCTCTGATAGCGTCTCGGCCCCAGAGTGCCGATGGCACCAGTAAATGTCACGGCTGTTGCGTGTCTTTCTGAAAGAGTGAGGGGGGAATGAGGACTGCTTAGCAGCAGTTCTCCTTACTGACTGATTGGAGATCAGATGCAAAGGTTGCCTGTAAGCATAAAGATTATGTGCATACGTTCTCTTATTAGATGCTTTAAGTGTCTTTGGCTGACATTTACCTGTGGAAATGCCAATCTCGCCACTTTCCGGTTCCATGAAAATGCTGCTTAGAACCGTTAAAATCGCTCTTAGCCGTCAACGAAAAGTTGAGGCGTAAATTGTTTTGTGAGTTAAGACCCACATGCCTTTTTTTTTTTTTTTTTTGGAGACAAGATGTAGGATTGAGATTTGAGATGCCTGGAATGCCAGGACCAAACTTTATCTCTGCTGATAGGATGTTGATTTTTGTCAACATCTGCAATTACATCAGCTTCATTTTTAGTGTGAATGGTATCTGTCCTGAGTTGACAGGCCAGACTGGCTGGTTAACTCTCTGCAGACCAGAGTACTCTAAGGACGAAACATCCCCATGTCACATTTCACCACTAAATATAAAGAAAAATAAGATTTTTTTTTTTTTTGCAATGTGATGTAATCATAGCAATTAGACACATTTTCACACCAACTGGCATAATGTGTAATGTACCCCGAAGCTTTCCTTTTTTCCCTCTCATGTAATTAACATATCCTAATGACAATGATGAATTAATAATAGACAAAAGAGCATCGATGACTTCTGGAAGCAGCACTTTTAATAGTTTAGATGGAATAGGGTCTAACATACATGTCGTTGATTTAGATGATTTAACAACTTCATACAATTCTTCCTCTCCAATGGTAGAGAATGTGTGGAATTTTTCCACAGTGGATCGATACTGTAGCTGACGGCTGCACAGTTTCTATTTTATCTCTAATAGTGTTAATCTTGGAAGTTAAATATTGCATAAAGTCATTACTGCTGTGATCTTGTGGAAAGTCAGTAGCTGTTGATGCTATATTTTTCTTTAATTTAGTCACTGTATTGAGTAGATACAGAGGGTTATGTTTGTTGATCTAGCCCATTTCAATGCTTTTCTGTAAGTTAGCCAAGCTAATTAAAAGACTTCTAGCTTTGTTTACACTGATTGTAACACTGATTGACAATCAACTTAACATGCTGTTGTGCAAATGGAATAGACAACAGTTGGAAATTATAGGCAATTAGCAAGACACCCCCAATAAAGGAGTGGTTCTGCAGGTGGTGACCACAGACCACTTCTCAGTTCCTATGATTTCTGACTGATGTTTGGTCACTTCTGAATTCTGTACCATTCTAGTGGTAGCACTAGTGGTAGTCTACAACCCACACAGGTGGCTCAGGTAGTGCAGCTCATCCAGGATGGCACGTCAATGCGAGCTGTGGCAAGGTTTGATGTGTCTGTCAGCATATTGTCCAAAGCATGAAGGTGCTACCAGAAGACAGGCCAGTACATCAGGCGATGTGGAGGAGGCCGTAGGAGGGCAACAACCCAGCAGCAGGACCGCTAGCTCCGCCTTTGTGCAAGGAGGAGCAGCACTGCCAGAGCCCTGCAAAATGACCTCCAGCAGGCCACAAACGTGCATGTGTCTGCTCAAATGGCCAGAAACGGACTCCTGGAGGGTGGTATGAGGGCCCAACGTCCACAGGTGGGGGTTGTGCTTCCAGCCCAACACCGTGCAGGATGTTTGGCATTTGCCAGAGAACACTACGGAGCCTCATTTTGACTTGTTTTAAGGACATTACATCAAAGTTGGATCAGCCTGTAGTGTGTTTTTCCACTTCAATTTTGAGTGTGACTCCAAATCCAGACATCCATGGGTTAATACATTTGATTTCCATTGATCTTTTTGTGTGTGTGATTTTATTGCCGGCACATTCAACTATGTAAAGGACAGTATTCATTAATAAGACTATTTCATTCATTCAGATCTAGGATGTGATGTTATAGTGTTCCCTTTATTTTTTGAGCAGTGTATATATATTTAGAACAATTAAATTTTTTTGAAACATTGAAATGTAAATTTGGGGGTAAAAAATGATTCTGACATGTTCTTGACAGATTGCATGGCAGTTACTCGTAGCCTGAAACACAGTCCATTACTATGTGGACCACGACCACTTTATCCAAGTGGTGAAAAACTGTGCCTCTGGACCCCTGCTACTTTGCCTGAGGACTGTGGAAGTGGGCCAATAATCCAGTTGGTCTGAAAGCTGTGTAAGTGAAAAGCTCAGTATTTTCTCACCCACCCGGTTGACCCCATTTACCTCTGCAAACGCTTGTCATTCAGAAAGATGGATGAGTGATCCTAGTCACCGGGCTGCTTGCCTATTAAAGACCTAATGGAGCACATATTGGACACGAATAAGCCTTCAGTGAGAAAAGGCCACAGTCTCTCTCCCTCTCTCTGTTGTGTCATGATGAAATGGTCCTATTCATTATGCCTGCTTACTCCGTTGTACCCAGAGAAGTGTGTGTTTTGTATTGGCTCTCGTGTTTTGTTGGTAATTGTAGGGGTAATGATGTTTGCTAGGAAGGAGAGCACAGACAGATGAGAGATCATTG
Source organism: Enteromius unitaeniatus (assembly GCA_032359435.1). Taxonomy (NCBI): domain Eukaryota; kingdom Metazoa; phylum Chordata; class Actinopteri; order Cypriniformes; family Cyprinidae; genus Enteromius; species Enteromius unitaeniatus. The sequence continues at coordinate 4,155,999 of JAUMHI010000058.1, read as the reverse complement.
ACTGTTCTGAATAAATAGACGGCAGAAAGGTGCACACTTGAGTGTACTGATTGCTCGATGTGCGTCACTGTTCTGTCAATGGACTCTGTACCATGAGTGACTGTATATTTCATGATGTTCTTGTCAATTAATTAATGTTCTTTGCTGCAGTTAATATATTCCTCGTATATTGAATAGTTTCTTTGGTACATAGTCACTGTCTTTGAGGCGAGGCTTTATAGTTTATGTGCAATGATAGATATGTTCAGCTTTGTTGTGTATATGAAAGATGTGAGTTCTAGTTCAATGTTTTCTGTATTTACTACATTCTATATCAGTAAGAATAGCAAAAATAAATGGCTTCTATAGGATATTTTAAAGAGCACAGTAAATGGCATGATAAATGTAGTTTATAGACAAAATATATCAGATCTTTAGTTATAACCCTAAGTTTATGGTATTTTGCGATTTTGTATTTTGCAACATTATAATTTATGGTATGGATATTCATTTTAAGATTTGACAATTATCTGTATTCTTTAATTGTATTAATTCCATTTTCTGACAATTGCTCCAACAGTTGTTCTTTTTTCACCAAGCTGCTTGGCAATTGCCCCGTCTCTTGTCTCTTGTGTCTTTTGACAGCTTTTTGGTTTTGCCCATGTTGCTACTTAGACTTTGACTGATTGTGGGGTGCACAGCTGTCTTTATGACAGCTAATGACCTCAAATAGGTGCTACTAATTTAGAATCATGAGCAGAGTGTAGCTGGACTATTTAAAAATAAAATAACAGGTCTTTGAGGGTCTGAAATCTGGCTGATAACAAGTGATCACGGAAATTGTTAAAAAAAAATAACTTACTACTTATTGACCTCACTGTGTTGTGTGTGTGTGTGTGTATATAATATATATGTATGTATAATAAATATACACAGTACACACACACTGTAACAAATGAGCAGGGAGGCAGTCGGATTCAATCGCAGATTGTTTAATAATACTCAAAGGATAGTACAACAGGCTGAGGTCGTCAACGGCAGACAGGATTGTAAGAGGCAAAACCGAGAGTGTCCAGTAAACAAGCAATGGGTCAGGCGATAAACAAATAGTGTCCAGGGGGAAGAGACGAGAGTTGTAGTCCAGAAGGCAATCGAGGTCAGCAACAGGAATCCAGGTAAACAATGAACATACAAAAACAGGGGAAACCGCTTATAGAGGTGGTACAAGACACACACAATGATGAGCGTGGAACACTGGGTAATCAGGGGTATAAATACAGGGGTTAATGACATAAAAGGGGTGGAGAACATATCAGTTACTGGGGCAACACATGAGGTGGGTGGAGACAGGGAGCACAGGTGACAGAACATACAAGGAAAAATACAACATACAACAAGGAGGCTGGAAGTGCCATCCTCTAAGTACACTGGCACTTCGAGCAGATCATTACATAGCCCCCCAAACATGAACATGGGGCCGGCAGAAGCAGCCCGCAGGATGGGGCTGACAGCGGAGAAGCCCACGTCGACTCGTCAGGCAGGAAGAGTGCTCTCCTGAGCGATCAACAGTTCTGATACCCTCCAGGGTGGAGCGGATGACGGCAGAACCCTCCGGAGCCAGCCAGACAAAGATCCAGCTCCCCAGAGCCGATCAGGCAACGACCTTGTCTTCCTAGGCGGAGCCAGCGGCGGTGAAGCAGGTGGCGGAGAAGCCCATCGGGGCGGAGAAGACCCCCTGGGTGGAGCAGGTGTCGGTGAAGCCCTCCGTGGTGGAAACGGCGGTGGAGACATCCCTCTGGATGGAGCTGACGGCAGAGATGTCCTTCTGGGCGAAGCAAGCGTCAAGTACAAACCAGCCTTAGCCAACGCCCTTAGAAACTTGACAGAGGGAAAGTGTGCCCCTTGAAGACGGTCAGGCCCTGTGTTTGCCCTCTTAGACTGGCTTGACTAAGGTTGCGCCTTCCTAGACAAGACAATCTGTGGGAACTGTTTGACAATGAACGCACTCCTCGTGACCGACCGAACGAAGATATGAGCCCCTCTTGGGTTGTGCAGCCACTCTACGGCCGAAGCCGACCTCCTCAGAGGTAGTGCAGCCTCTGGCAGACCCAATGGAATCGCCGGGTCGCTAACGGGTTCCGGTGGTTCTGGCCATGTAGCCTCACTGTCCTTGCAGGGCTCGAGCACGTGCAGTGGCTGGAGGTCTGGACCGTAACCCAAGTCTGGCGGGTCTGGCCACAACGAGTCCGGATCACAGACGGGGTCTGGTGGATCCGGCCAACCTGCGTCAGGGTCACAGGTTAAAGGTACCTCGAGGGACGAAGAAACCCCGACTGACTGGGCTTGATGCAGCCCCTCGCACTGTGCCTCGGGAGTGGGACACGTTAAAGACTGGCTGGGCATAGTGAGGGCCTTCAATCGCACTTCGGATGGAGCTACCAGAACCGGCTGGACGTCAAGTGTCACTCTGGGCAATGGCATGGGGTTAGCACCCGTCAACGACGATTCTGATACCGCGAGAACTGGCAGCTGATCTCCTGGCGGGACAACCGGTACAGCAGCTTCTCCGGCTGCGTAACTGGAGCAACCCGGATGACACATGGCTCTCTCCGCCTGGTGCGGAAGTGATGCCCCTAGTGAGCGGGTCAGGAACCGCCGAGATCCCTCACACTGAATGATGGTGCCAGCGCCCCTTGTGGGCAACACGGGACTCGGCAGCGACGAAAACTAGTGCCGTGAATAGTGCCCTCTGGGGGTGTCACGGGGACCACCAGAGTGGCCGACAGCTCTCCTGGCTGTCGTTCGTTGGCTGGCTGGGTAGCCGGGCCAAACTAAACACCATCCAACCCCTCTTGCTGGGTGATGATGTCAGGGACCGTGGCAAACCCTTTTCAGGGTTCATAGAGACTGGTAACAGCTCCTCGAGCTGTAAAACCGGGACTAACTGGGTTTGGGGTAGCACCACTGGCTGGGTGCCCGGAGCTGTCAGGACGTGTAACATTCCGCCAGATTGAGAAACCGACCCGGGATGTATCAGCAGCGGCCCCTGACGTCGTGACTCACCGTTGAAGCCGCTTAACTGTGGGTTGAACACAGTCAAAATAAACGAACGCACTGTGAAAAAAATACAACAAGGAGGCTGGAAGTGCCATCCTCTGTTCTAAATGTACCTCGAATTACTTCGAAATACTTTTCAAGTTTTTAATACAGATGCTTTATGCAATAGATGTTTATTATTCGTGTAACCATAGAGCATGAAGACTGGACGTTTTTCAGAGAACTTGTTCATGTCTATACACACATGAAAAAAGAACATAAAAATACCATGTTCACATTACTTCTCTTTATTTTCATCGAGCAATTGACGATCCTGTTTATATTTCCATACCTTTTCCTTAGCGTGCAAAATGTACATTTATTATTTATTATTACATTTGTTTGCCTCTCTGCACCCACACAAAAATGTGTGATTTATAATCGAGCCATCGTCTGATAAAATCAAATAGCCATAAGATAAGATAAGACAATAACATAAGACAATAGCTAATAAACAGAACTGCACACTACTTTTTTTATTTTCATGTTGATTCACGCAGCTATGTGTTACTCCGCAGCAGTGCCGACCCGACCAGGCTACAGTAGTCCAAGAATAAGCACGTATTAAAGGTATACTGTAGTTATTTGGGATGAGACAAAAAAACGTTTTGGAAAATGAATTCATGATGTACTCACTCATTATATACATTTAGCAAATTCTAAACCACATTTAGCAAATTCTAAATTGCTTTAACTCTCAGCTGCTTGCTGAGCAGAGCAGACACAGAGAGAGAGAGAGAGGTGTATGTAATGGGAAAGAAAGACATTGCTCTTGTGTGAAGCCCGGCAAGTCCCTGAAACTAACATAAGATTAGGGCTTGGTCGCTAGGTTGTTTTTGAAAAAATACAAATAAAAAAGAGGTCTGAAAAGACGGTAAGTTGACAACACTGACAGCATCTTCATTGATTTCTTCAAACACAGGTTAGGCGACGGCTCAAACAGTTAATAAAATTAGTACTTTTAAAATTAATTTGCTTTAACATATTATTAACACATTAATTTTGACAGACCTAATATATATATATATATATGTGTATATATATTCACACCTTTTTTATTATTTATTTAATTCATTATTTAATTAGTTATGTGCTTAAGTAAATGCAAATCTAATTTCATTAGTTCTTTAACTATCAAAAGATCCTTGCTGTTCCTGTTTTTGTTGATTATTTTTACCCATTTCCTTCAAAATACACAATTATTTGGGACAGTAGACTCTGTTTTTAACCTTAAAAAATCCCTAAATCCAAGGTTTTGAGCTGTGCTGACTTTCAGGCACAAAGAGGATAATTCTTTCTCTACTCGTGGCTTTGGGTTCATATAACAAGAATTCAGCAAGTTAGTGGGAGATTTACTCCTATAGACCTCTGCATTCACCTTATCTCAGGTTCTGGGCAGTTCTTACGCTTTCTCACTCAAAGAAACCATATCCTCCATAGAGGACATACTCAGGGGAGAATGGCCAAACAACTCTATAGCACTATGTCATATATTCCTGTATTGACGGGGAAGGACACAGTAAGTATTCCAATTGTGGCCCTTCGGCTAATTTTGTTTTATCAGGCTGTCCTTTTCTTAAATTATTGTGGCATTTTGCTCTACGCACCTTTCATAGGATAATTGGCTTGTGAATCAAATACCTTAATCAATAAGAGCATGACAAGTCATTTCCAATAAAGGCCACCATTATTCCTCTGAGCCTGGCTGTCTGGAGCATTCTTTGGCTTTTTTTTTTGGCGTTGTGTGTTGCCTACTTAGAGACAGCATTTTAAGCATTTAGGACATGGCATTCAGACCAAATGGACTGTCTACCGAGACGTTTTTGAATGTCCCATTTAAACGATGCGCATCTAGTGAAGAGCCAGCATCGTCAGCGGTTTTGGACATCATAATTACACACAAACCTAGTGAGCTGTCTACCATGTCAGCAGTTTCATGCATCATATAGACATGTATGTACATTCTATTTAAATTATTTAAACTTTAGTGAACTGCTCACCGTCAGCATTTTATAGCTGTAAGTGTATTTAAATATTTGATTTATTAAACTAAATAAATGCGTTTTAGTAACCACACACTTTCAAACATTTGTTTCAAATGAGTTACTTACATGGACAGCATTTTTGGTCATTATAGTAGCCTTCAGACATTTATTTCATACAATTCAAACATACAACTGCATGCATAGCATTTTTTAGCATAATTTTTGTTTAAACATTCAGACCTAGTAAACCATCTTACCTAGACAGACTTTTTAGACGGTTTAGTTGACACATCAAAAAGTGAGCTAGTGAGCTGCTTTTCTGTTACGTTTTACAGTCATGGTCATGATCATGATCTTTACATAATATTAACGTATTACAAAATATTACAGATCCCAAATGGAACGCTATGTATGAGTGTTACAATAAATGTATTAATATAGCTGTTATAATTATTATTATTATTGTCATACTTTTCTTATTTTATTTTAAAAATGCTTGAAAATGTTACCTAGAAGCTAACTGGTAACCCTCTTCCAGTGCAGATTTGGACTTTGACCCTGGATAACAAACAATCTGTTGACAATAAGTAGCTTTGCACCAACATGTCAACTAACTCTCATTAGAATATTAGTACACTCTCTAATTAATATCTAATTAACTCTTTATTGTGATGGTCTCCCAAAAGTCTCCCAAAATACACTCTACTGACTATAAGTAACTTTGCAAGTACATATTCTAACCCTAACCCTACCAGTCTACTAATACTCTTACATACTTAGTAGATATGTAGATGTTACTTATAATCAACAGAATACGTTAAAGGGACCATCAAAATAAATTTAAACCATTTTGGTTGCCAAACATTCGGTGCATCCCTACTTGTTCTAGTTGTTATCAGTACATTTTGAAGGGAAAAAAAACATTTAGGATAATTAAGAAATACGGTAAATTAACATTATATGACTTAATGAAATGTGCAAAAAATACAGGCATCCATTTACACCATCTAATATTACATGAAACAGTATTACTAGCACTTGTAATTTCTGGCAACCACAGCTTTTTGGGCATCAGAAGCATGTTTAAACATTTGAGCCTATTGAAACTTCTCTATCGAAAACATTTGTGAGCATTATAATTTAATAATCTTCCCAAATTCCCAAAATGCTTTTTTTGCACCAGGTTTGCATACACAGTTCCTCTATTTCTCATTCTTAATATATTGTTGAGTGTTTTCCATCCGACTTTCTCCCTCCGTCATTCTCTCACTCTTTCATCCTTTCAGCGGCATTCTTTCTCTTTCTTTTTCACTCGTCACTGAATTAGTCAAAGGTCATTTTCCCAGCTGACTGATCTTGGCACGATGGAGCATTCACACCTCAGCGGTCCCGTTCAGTGCCAAAACCCAAATGCATGCACAAGTGTCACACTAATGAAGATGGAACGTGGGCCTAGTGCCATGAAGTAAATGTGTGTGTCACAAGCTAAATGTGTGTATTTCTGTGTGTGTGTTTCCCCCAACAGGCTTGTTAGAGAGAGCCGTCTCCTGCCTGCTATCTTTCAAGTCATAGAGGTAAAGTGTGCTTCTGAGTCTTCTGGTTTCCTCACTCTCTGTTTGCTTGATTCATTTATTGCCTTGGGTTTTCTGCTGTGACTTTGGTAAGCAATGGAATTACCAGAAAATGATGAGCTTTATGGAAATCAGAAAACCCTATATTGGAGAAATTGGCTGTGTTGCAGAAATGCATCAAAGTATTTAAAACTGAATTGATTGGTAGAATTTTATCAGTCCTAGAAGGACCTTCACTAGTTTGGTCATTTGAAAGCATAATTTGCTAAAAAAAACTGACATATACTGACTACCATTTCCTATTCTAAACCTTTATGCTGTATATGTATGTATTCATTCATTCGGAAGCATCTTTACGTAGCTCTTTTCCTTATTATCACAGTTCATAGTGTATTATTTTGTGGCTTGTGTGCTGCAATTTTCTAAGACATATGACAGCTTTTCATGAGAAACAGAAATCAGAACGATTCATTATTTGTTTACTTATTTGCTTTAAAAATAAAACTTCGCTGCATTCATGTCACAAAAACTAGAAACCAGATTTTTTGACATGTTATTTTAGAATCTGAGTGATAATGAAAATGCAGAGGAGATTTTACAGTGTAATTACTTTATTTCCACTATATATATATATATATATATATATATATTGTTAATGTATACATTTATAAATGTAAAAATATAACAAATAAAATAAATCTGTTAACCCTTAAAGACCTAGAACATTTTAGGGGAGCCTGACACACCTGCACTGTATCTGCATGTTTTACATTTCCAAATAATATTTTGTTTACATACTGTATAACATTCCCCATGCAATTTATAGCCATTTATTGTAATATCGTTATATGCGCTTTTAGTGGAAAAGAGGTCTGTTTAGTTTACTAACAATATGTTAAAAAATGGAAAAACAAAACAAAGTAGAAAAGTCACAATAAATTTTTTTTTTTTACAGAGAAATATATTTTCAATCTGAGTATGAGCAATAAACGCAAACTGTGCAGCTAATAGTGAAAGCAAACATGCATAATTGCACATAATTGACTTCAACAAAAATGCAAGCAGTGTAAATGATTAAAAAAACTACACACAAAATGAGTGAGAAATATACACAGTGCAACAGAAAAAACTATGCAAATGATATTTATGGACTACATAAGTATTATTTACACAATATAACAGCCAAATGACCTGCTGGCTCTGACTGATGTTAACAGGACATCACCTCGTGATGCGAATACCTAAATTCCATCTGGGCATGGGGGTGGGACTACGCGTCAATAACCAGTCTTATTTGGCTCAGAAGAGCAAAATGCAACAAATCAATGTTGTCAAAATGTGATGACGCAATCACGCAGGCTACGCAGCCTCTGACTATCCAAATGAGGCGGAGGAGAATATCTGCTTTATGCCACTTTTTAGTTATGATTAGCGGTTCAAAAGTTATTAAACATTTAATAACAATAGCTGTTTTTTGCCACGGACAACAGTCTCTGTCTTTAAGGATTAATAAAACACATTTTAGGTTGACAAATAAATCTTTCTTAAACAGTTAAACTTAAACGATGTTTGAAAAATGTATTTATATTTAACTAGAAAAATGCAATACTCCTTTAACAAAAACTCAATAAATCACTTTCCAAACTCATAAATAAAACTGGCAATCAAGTCATTAAGATGTTGTAATGATTAATTATATTACAGTAATGATATTACAAATTTGCACAGAAAGAGAGAGATTTGGAAGTTTGGAACAACATGGTATATAAATTGACAGATTCAATTTTTGGATGGCATAATACTTTAACAAAACATAGTAAATATTTTATAGTTAAAAAGATTGTTTAAAAATACTGGCAATTTATCCTTAAATCCTGTGTGTGTGTTTGTGTGTAACTGACAGACCTTTGCCTTTGAGCATGTTCCCTTCCCAGTATCCATTGAGTTATTATGTAAATGAGGCAGTGGGGGTTTGACCTATCAGAGTGCAATGTGTAATTGGGTTGCAGAGTTAATGGAGTGTGGATGTGAGGCCTTTTCAGCAGCAGGTTACATTCTCATTAGACTGGACCCTACATCAACTGTTGACAGTCAACACACCCCACCTCCTCGAAAAACTCAGAAACACACATATATACTTATTTCCAACAGGCTAATGTGAACAGGAGAGCTGAGCAAAGACTATGCCTTCGATTATTTATTTTATTTTATTTTTTTTCTTTATTTTGTATTATAATTTTTGAAGCTTTCTGGTAAATGGTCATTGCTGAGCTGCCCAGCAGCAATCCAGAGCCAACAGATTTTCAAGAAGTATCCTATGATTGATCCTTTGACGTTCCCATTACCTGAAGTGAAAAATTACCATTACATTAAAACCACTTTTCAAGGTTAGTGTAAGCCTTAATCCCAGAGTGTCTCATACACTCTAATTTAATTTAGCAAAGGATATACTTTTCCATCAGTCAAGCTAACCAAATAAAACTCACAGTATAAGTTTTTGAATTTAGGGCATATTATATGCAAAAAAAAATGCGAACACAACAGTTTTCTATAAGGCCCCAATAGTTAAAGCCCACATGAGATCAAAATTGTTTACATGGACATCAGTACTTTAATACTTTAATTCAATACTTTGAGAATCTACTATGTAAACAGATTTTTGATTACGTTAATCTGGCTAAAGTCGTAATCGAAGTAAACGCAACATAGTACTTCTTTTTTAGTTTTATTTATTTAGTTATTGAAGTGCAGTACAGACATGTACACATCTTAATCAAACTATTACCTTCGCAATAGACTTTTTGCCACAGTTTGCGACAAAACTTGGAACTTTATTGTGAACCATTACCAATAATATTAGCCTGTAAACATTAAATTCAAAAAATTATGCAGAAAAACATTAATACAGCATTACATCTGAAAGGGAAAATCGCCTCTTTGCCATAATCGTGTCAGAATATTCAGTATCCATGTTCTACAACTTATTTTCCCATAATGCTCTGTGATTAGCTGATTGTGCATCTGTTATCTTCATCTATCATTTTCTTTCTCTTAAGCACTGTAGGATTACAAATTGTAGAAATTGGCTAAACATTTTCATATATAACAGTATAAGTTGAAAATCATGTATTTCTTATTTACATTCAACAGTGAGCTTTGACCTGAGACAGTAGCCTTTTGATTAGTTCCTGAACATCTGATTAGTTTCTCAAGATAAGTAGGAATGCTAATCTCAAGGTTCAGCTGCACCTTTTGTTTTAAGGTTTCTCATTTGAATGACACTTGT
>JAUMHI010000058.1:4128994-4145982 GCA_032359435.1 Enteromius unitaeniatus | reverse complement strand
AAACGTCCTGTCGAGAGCAAAGTTCCTGTCCTGCATTTGCATGCTCTGTTCCTTTTGTCTTCACATCTGTACTCCTCCTCCTTGGAAAGGTATATAAGACTACAAGGCATTATGCCTTAGTCAGATTTACTTTGATGACTCCAGCGCGGACAGAGTTCTCACAAATAAAGAGAATTTTGCTTCCAAATCCAAAGTTTTTCTGCTGGTCTCTCTGAAAGAAGTTTCACAACAGCACTTACCTGTGGCCTTAAATCACATTTATCACATTAATCACATCAGTTGCAGATGTCTGCCAGGAGATTCAATAAAACATCAGGAGAAGATCATTCAGTTTTAATATGGAAAGAAAATCAGCAAACATTTCAAACCGTGTACATTTTCATATAGATAAATTCATTCAATTTTAGCTCCAACTGTTATACTACAACACCATGTGAAAGACTAATGCTTTTCTTGTGAATAGTCACGGCTAAAGGTCAGTGTTAGGCAAGAGTTGGGTTTGTCAGTTGGCAGAAAAAACGCACATTCCATTGTTATTGCACTCGTTCTAGTTGTTGTCTTCAATTTGGCAATCTGCATGTCCATTAAGTCTGAGTAGGAGGCGCCAGGTGAAAAAAAACATCTCCAATATTTTGAATTTAAACTGCATTACCTAGTTCAACCACTCTGTGTCTATCATACATATATAGAAAGCAGCACTACCATTTTCAGCTGTCATAGTAATAAAACATGTTTCTTAACCCATAGGAGCACGCAAACACATACATGCATTTTGAGACCTTAAAAGAACTTAAATTACACACTGAGTTTTGATCGTACAGATAAGAGCAATACATCAATCGAATCTGTGAAGGGTCTACTTTAATTTGTATACACATATAATAACAACACAGCTTTGTGCATTAAAAAATGCATATGAAATTTGGTATTGCCACTGCAGAATTGTAAACAGTTAATTTAAATTTAAATTATATGTCCCAATATCATTATTTTCTTTATTTTATTTTTTTTGTAACACTTTATTTTATGGTGCCTATTATATGTACATAATTACAAACTGTTCCATAACTTAGTTACATGGTAAGTACATTTTGTTTTATTTCATTGTTTTATTGCTTGGTAGATACTGTATTATGGACACCTTAAAATAAAGTGTTACCAGACAGGCCAAACTGAACTTGTTTTAAATGTTCCAATCAGAGAGCAGCCCAGTCTGTGAGCCTCAGTGTAATTCAGATACGGTCCATTCATCCTCATGAGCCCTGAGAGGACATGAAAGGAAGCCGAGGACTCTAATGAACAAGAGATCACTAATGAACAAGGAGAGAGAGAGAGAGGTTTGTCTGACTACTTTGGCCATCTCAGCGAGCTAGTGAGACGTTGGCTACAGCCTCACATCCCCTTTAATCCCAATCCCTCAATACCGCTGCCCTTCCAGTTCACAATCTGCCCTCCGCACAGAGGTTTGGGCCTGTTTGCTATAACAAGCGAAAGGATTACCGCTTACCGAACATTTGAATTGTGTTAATGTGCTGAGGCGAGTCTTCTCGGTGTAGCCCAAATCCCAAAGCTCCTTATTGGTCGAAACTTTCAAGAAGAGAAAAAAAAGTAATACTGATGACAAAGGCTGAGTTGTTTAACGTATATCCAGCCCATTCAGCGCTTCCATGATTTTGCTAGGAATCAGTTTGCAATTGTAAAACTCACGTCAAACAGAAAGTCATGTGCAGTTTTCTTTGTCTTTGGAACTGTAAAACCCAGAGTTTATTTAAAAGAATGTGAGAAAATCCTGTGATTTATTTAACCGCCTTTACTCTTTACTCGAGTCGCTTAAATATCAAGGCAGCCATGAGCAATTTAAAGAAAGAAAGAACCCTTTCAGGTAGTGTCATTGTATGGTATCACTGAGGGAAAACTTTAATGAATTACTCCCAACACTGCTTACCTCAGTTTTACTGTCGTGGCTTTCTGGTAAATGTGACCTGTCAGTATAGATCGGACAGGAAAAAGAAACCATTAATGTTCTTGAGAGCCGAGATGTGCTCACAGCCACGCTTTCTGAGCAAGAAAAGTGCACTGAAAGCTTTTAGCTGTTCTTGTCAATCTAAGGAGCAGAAATAAAAGGAGGAGGCTGTTTTTAATGTAGTAAAAGAAATGTAAGACTGCGTTCTGAATATTTCCAGTAAATATTGGAAATATTGTAAGGAGGATTGTAAAGCCTAAATTAAATGAAAAATGAAATAAAATGATTTAATTCGTAAAATAGGATTAGCCAGGTGGCTGAAGTTTTTCTGGTTGTATAGGAAACTGTTCAGTTTCAACTACCATGTTAATTAATAGCTATAGAAATAATTATACCAGCAGTTATAGCAATGGATCACAGATATTATGTTATGCAATTGATGTTTTACCACTTAGTTACTCGTGCCATTGCATATGTCATTGGAGAATAAATGTTGTTTTAAAGTATAGAGGATGTTGATTGAAATGTTTTTGATTAAAGATTGAGGATTCATGGATTTAAAAAATAAATAAATAAATTACAATGTACACAAATCCCTATATCCTTTAAATTAGACACCTTAGGATACCTTAGGAGTGTTGCTAGATGAGCATTGTCATTTCAATTTCCTGCACTTCCAAAGTCATTAGTCATATGATATGTACAGCTCAACTGATTGGTTCATAATAATCAGACTGCAGAACTGAGCACACTTGTCTCCAGCTGACCAACTACCATTGAAATGTCAGTGAATGGTAAAGGCCTCAGTAAAGTCGTGACAAAATCCTTTATTGCTGTATGTTTTTTTTTTTGCTTGTTTGTTTTTTTTATGCAAGCAGTAATATACTGTTTGAGAACATCTTAACAACGCCCACCCTGTTGAGAGCGGTGTTTATTTGAATATGTAAATATGTGTTGTGTGCATATTTAACACACAACAGAAATGTCAGTGTTGATAAAACGGTTAAGAAAGCATCTGATCATAGCGGTGTGAATATGTTTGCACCAGATCTGCAATCTGGCACTCAAGTCAAGTCGAATCATGTTCTTTTGTATACAATAGACTGCTTTTGCAGTATTACACATGAAAAGTGTCAATTACAGCTCCAGTTTCTACTATTAAGCAGCTTTCCAGAGTGTTCTTTTTTTAACTGATGTCTGACCTTGAAAGACTGAACTGAAGAAAAGAACCTGAGAATTGCATGTCAACGAAGGCGGATGGCCACAGACTAATTTTAGTTGCTTCCCAGAATGCCAAAGTGAAATTTCTGGAAAGTTTACCTTAAGTTTAGTTTAGTTTAGTTTAGTTAACTCTCTAAACAAACTCCTTTTTGTCTTCAAGAAGAGCCGTCACACCAATTCGTGGTTCTGTTTCACTTAACGTATAGTGACCTTAATGTTGATGGGGAAATTAACTTGTAAAATAACCAATTCTACCTTGAGTTGTTAGAAGTTAAGCATGATTAATTCACTTAACTCTGATATCAATGCTGGTTTTGTTAAACAAGCTATTTTCAGCACTGACCCCATATTAAATGCTTCCTCATCATCTCTCCTGCAATTTGTATGTGTGTGTGCTATATTTATGTATGGACTGAAGGTTCCTGATGAATGCACGACCCCTCCACTCCACCTCTCCCAAGGCTCCATGCGGAAATAAAGCGGAAAAAGTAATGATTCCAGGCCTTGAAAATTCTTGCACAGCCTGTGGAGGGGCTCAGAGATTCCCCTGAGACAGACATACCCTTCTCTATCTGTCTGTCAGCTAGTAGAGTTGGCCAGACCCTTCTCTCTCTCTCTCTTTATCTCTCTCTTTCTCTCCCAAGCCTCACTCAGACCTCTAATTAAAACCCCCATCGATTTTTTTTCCCTCCTTCTTCTGCCTTCTTTCTGCTCTTCTTTGTCTGTTTATCATGTTTTTAATCGGCCCCTGGACCTGAGTTTGCTGCAGGATTAGACAGTGTCTTTGACCCTAGAGTCAAAAGACCCAGACAACACCGTCCCAACACCTCCGGTCGTACCCAGCTCCCCCTGTTGGCTTCACCCAGCCTCGGGTGTCTGCCCTAGGGGAGAGATGAGAAGGGCAGAGGCTTGGCTCTATCTGTCTGACAGCACCTCTGCCCTCTATGGTTAGGTTCACTCTCCACTCTTGAAAATAGTAGACGCCACACAAAAGTGGAATTGATGATCTACACTTTTAGCTATTGTCGTTTTAAGACAGGCAGGTTTTTCCTTGCTGGAAGTGGTTTACCGCATTGGATTGCAGCTATAAGCAACGAAAAGGCTGGTAGGGTTAGAGTTAAGATTTTTAGAAGATTCACAATAGTTCTAAAAATAGTTCTCAATATTAAAGAGTAGCAGAGTCCACACTATAACAATACAGATAAAGGCACAGAACCAATATCGTTGGAATAAACAGCTGTTTAACGACACAAACATTGACAGCCAAACAGAATCCATCCTGTTGTAATGAACTTTTAAAAATTAAAATTTAAAGTGACAAGTTCACATGCGCTCAGACTGGACCAAAGGTTTACCTGCCAACAAGACAATGACCCTAAGCACACAGCTAAAAAAAATGAAGGAGTGGCTTCACAACAACTGTTTGTGACTGTTCTTAAATGGCCGACCCAGAGACCTGACTTAAACCCAATTGAGAATCTCTGGAGAGACCTAAAAATGGCTTTCCACCAACGTTTACCATCCAACCTGACAGAACTGGAGAGGATATATGGAGAGGTATTTAATCAAAAGGGTGCTTCTACAAAATACTGAGGGTCTGAATACTTAGGACCATGTGATATTTCAGTTTTTTCTTTTTTAATAAATCTGCAAAAATGTTCTTCTGTCAATATGGGGTTTTGTGTGTACATTGAGTTAATTAAAAAATTAACTTAAATTTTAAGTGATTATTCATTTTAGCAAATGGCTGCAATATAACAAAGAGTGAAAAAATCAAGTAGGTCTGGTTACTTTCCGTACCCACTGTAGGTGCAGGGTTACTTTTTATCAACAGAATGTCCAAAAGCATCATTCAAAATAAAATGTTTGCTTAATATCTGCTAACACTTTTATAGCTATAGTCAGTATTGATTTTATGACTATAATTTACTTTGCAAGAACTTGCTAACTTATTCTACTTACCGTAACCTAGTAAGATGAGAGTAAGGTGGCATGTAGTTGCAAACTTATTATTAGTAGAATATAAAAAAAGTGAAACCATGATCGGTAATAATAATGCATATTAATATTATTTTATTACATTTAGATATACATTTATGTCATACTTTAGCAGTCAGCTGAACTGAAATTGCATTTCCAACTTACTTATTGTTATTTCATTCATTAAATACGCATCTTGAATGAACAGAGTTTGCATAGCTCACATTCACTGAAATTATCAAAACGTTAGTGTATATTCAATAAACTATAAGCATCACTGACAAGTGAAGCATGATTTAACCCTTTATCCCAGCAGGTACCAGTAGTTTGAAAAGTGCTGGGTCAATAGTCAGCTCACCTCCATTAGCCCTGCTGTATTGCTTGTGTCACATGTACAGTATATGGGTGCAGATACATCTGTTTGTGTACCTGAGATGAGTCTCATTCTTTAACACTGACTAAGAATTTTTCTGCTTAGTATATTACATAATGTTTATATTTGCTTCTTGTCATTTTTCAAATGTACTTAATCTTGCGTACTTCTCATTTCTACATTGCAACCACCCATTAGAGAAGCATGCACCCTTTAGCACTGAAAATACAACTGTAATACACATTTTAATGACTTACTGTGTTTTTTAAATGTGTAATCCAGTTAAGAAGTAATAAATATTTCTAAATCAGTATCTGTAATCGTATAGTCAATATAAACGTACATGTGGCGTTAAAACATACAGTCCATATATATTAAAGACACACAGTGAAATCTTTTTTTGCCGCTGATCTTGTTGCATATGAATTTGTAGACGTTTCCCTTTTATCAGAGAAGAATATTGAGATAAATCGTGCAGGGTTTACTACAGTGGGTGTATGGTAGAAAATTTACTGGTACTTGCACCATTGTTTAATGCACGAAAATAGTGCAGCTTGTGTTTGACATGCCTGCGATAGGTGCTAGATAGTTGCTGCTGTCTATTGCGTTGATTATTATGGAAATGTGCTGTGCTGTGGTGTTTAATTTGCACATTGTCAGTAGGTCACCTCCAGAACATTACTGTCCCATTTGTGCTTTTATTGGATTGTCTTGCAAGTTAATCCCTACTTTTTTTTACTAAAAAAAGCTTACAGTCGCTAATTACTTTACTAGCATTACTGTACTGCATTACAGTCAGTGCTGCCCTCAAGTTTACAGTATGTGCCATTCTGGTCACTATATGATCAGTTTTTCTAAGTGATTATTCAGAGTAATGCTTCATAACCTTTTTGACTTAAGGTCCCTGTTTGTCTGGGACTAGATTCAAAGGCTGCTGATATGTACCTCTGGCCCTTCTGTTATAATAAAATACATGTAAAAAAAAAATACATGTCTTTTTAACGTGGTACATCTTTATTTTCTTTTATCATTTTAAATAAGATTATGCTAATATAACTACTTTAAATATTATTAAGGCTTGCTGGGCCCGCCTGGAAGTTTCCCGGGGCTCCCTAGTGGGCCCGCAGCCCCCTGGTTGAGAACCACTTGTTTATAAACATGAAACACACCTCTCATCAGTTTGATCCACTAATAAACAATTCAGGCTGTGTAATATTCAAATTATGCTTAGTCACAGCTAAATCCGCTAATTTACACATGGCTTTGAACATGGTGCTTTCAAACTTTAATATTGATTTTTAGATATTTTGAGATTTTAATATAAGACCATTTTTTGTTTTTTTCAGGAGCACCAGAATAACACAGTCGGCAGCACGATGCAGAACGCCATGGCTCTCCTCTGCAATCTGATTGGACAGAAGGGCACAGACCTCCGACCGTTCTACCAGCAAGGTGCAGTGCATCTGAACATCGCTCGCTTTGATATATATCGGCCCTCCGGTTTCTAGCCTGTCTCTTGAACCAGAACACACAAACCCACACAGTCTTTTCACCCAGACACTGCCACGCACATGAAAAGGGCCTGCATTCAGAGAGCTGCCCTTGTTTTGTTTTGGAGTGTTTTCATTCCATTACCAGACCCTTATTGCTCTCATCTCGCTGTCTGACTCGCGTGTGTCTCTGATGGAGGGGGAGGGCGTTCAGCTGCCTTTTTTAAGGGCTTCCACCAGATGCTGCTGCTTTTATCAGCGTGGACTCATGTGTGGCGGCACTGTAGCCCACATCTACTTACTGTCCCACCCATCTAGCCCTCACATCACCCACCATCCTGGCTTGGGTTTGGCAGTCTCTCATCTGCACAAGTTGCTGTCTGTTGCCTCTCTTGTTCATGCCCATGCAAGGCTTCTTTTTTTTTTTTTTCAGCCTGCCACGTGAATGCCCAGTCTCACCCTGGCGCTTTCAGCTCTCTGTACTGAATTATTGAGTAATGGATTCCTATAGCCTTACTCATGTTGACAGTTTTGGACCCGCATGCCTGTGTTCGCCGCACTATAGGGCGAGATGGACACTGAGGTGTGCATGGGTGTATGTTTGTGTGTGTTTGTTTTTGACAAAAAGAGATGAGTCAGGTTCACACACACTCTCTACATTCAACACGCTGTGAAGAGGGGGAACCATGAAAAAAACAGCGTCGGTTCGCACTTATATAGACACGCAGTTCTAGAGAGGGTGAGATTCATGTTGATTGCATGAAGTAACACATTCGTAATGCTCATTATTGGAAGGGGTAGCTGGTAACCATTTTTTTTTACCATGTAAAACATATTCTTGGATCTACATACTTATTTGTAAAATGCCTCCCAGCCAATAAAATTTCAGGGTTAATGTCATTGTGCACTGAATCCAAAATATTTGTCTGCAAATTTTCACAGATACGAAAAAATACGACCTCATATTGTGTCAACCACATTGGCACACTGCCTCCAAAACTTTTTTTCCTTTAGAATTTAGTACAGTATTACTATATATATCCAAAAAAAATCATATTGGTTGTAGTACTATCATTGGGTGTAGAACTTGAATCATAGTATACATTTTTTGGAGAAATATTATGGTCTGTATTGTGGAAAGGATCTGGTGCACCCAAAGGGATAATTCTGTCATTTACTTAGCCTAATGTTGTTACAATTAAAGCAAAATCATCCCAAACTGTTTTTTTTACCAACATCTTGAGTTTTGCAAAAGAAAAGTCATTCATATTGGTTTAGAATGACATTAAAGGTCCCATTTTGACTTGTTTCAATTAATAAGTGCTATGGAACTACCATATAAGTTTAAAAATGCTCAATTCACAGTAAACTGCACACAACCTGCATAAAGCAGCTGTGATTTTTCGCAAGCCGCTGTGACTTCCGTAAAAATGTGACATCCCATCTACTCAGTTACCGCCATCAGTCATCACTCGAGCACCGCCCATCGTTCATCACATTACTGAGCAGCAACAACACAGAAACATATAAAAAAATTACACATGATTATATATAAATCATCAGTTTGTCGTTTTACACACACAAACAGACATCGTTTCATAAACGACATAGTCGTGAGACGCAATAAAACCTTAGTCGAGCCTATAACAACAAAAGACAATACTTTATTAACCCTTTTCTAAAAAGAAGTGTCCAAACGCAAGCATTTTTTGACTATCAATTCTGTCCATCATTTTCTTTTGTTTTGCATCCAGCTAACGCTGTGACATAATTGTGACTTTGTTACATTTGATTGGCCTGCTCGTGCGTCACTTAGAAAGAACAGTCTAATCAAAAGAGAGGCTCATGAATAGTAATTAGACAAGCCAAAATCAACCTGTTTTTGACAGACCTCCTAAAAGAGGAGCTGTAAAAACATAATGAGATGGTTTTTGTTACTTATACTGCAAATATGTGTTCTTAAGGACATCAACATCTAAAATAAAACTCTAAAAAGGTGTACAGTATGGGACCTTTAAGAGTGAAGAAGTAATATCAGTTTTAATTTTCTTTAACATTTTATTGTTGCTGCTTAAAAACTTGGGCTCTTCTTGGCATAAGTGTAGAACACGGTAGGGTTGACTGTGAAATCGCCTTAAGGCCTGTTCAATTGTTTTCACATGCACTGTAGTTTGTCTGTTCCTACCAATTCAAAAAACGTCAGATGGGCTAAGCTAAAGTGCAAATTCATTCTCTGATAGTACTGTAGGTGTCACTTATGGAAGAGCTGAAATGGAGTGCTACACAAATGCAGCGTTGTGCAACTTTCCATTTCTGACACCTAATTGTCACAGTGTAGAAAAGGAAGCAAATGGTATTTACATGCTTTCAAAAGCCATTCAGATTTCTGTATTTGCTGTGGTTTATATATATATATATATATATATATATATATATAACAAATACAAGAGGACAAAGACAGAAAAGCCAGTTCTAGATCCTGTCAACTGTAGCTTAGCAGATCTGTCTGTTTGTATGACAAAATCATCTTTTTTTGTAACGGCAGCAGATCTGGGCATGTTACCAAATGCAAAGATCTTACTGCTTGGCCTTTTTAAAAGTGTATTGAGAAAAAAAAAAAATATATATATATATAAGTCATAAAAATAAATAAATCTGTCACACTGACAGCATGTGAATGTTCGTGTTGGTCTGAACAGACGTATTAACAGCTGTTAATTCAAATTAAAATGTTTATCACACCATTTTTCTTAGTGATTACTAATCATGTTTGTAACTAACTCTGCACAGCTTGTTGTAAGCACAATATACAGTAGTAAAAATGGCAATATTGAGCAATGTTTAAATTTGTAAACAAGCCGTATTTTAGTATAAAACTAAGAAGAAACATAGTAATTTCAATGAAAAATCATCAAATTCAAACAAAATTTTAAATGCAGTGCAGGGAATCCTGGGAATGTCAGTTTGTTTGTTTTTTTTTCTGGAAATCTTACAGGAATTTACCATTAACCATTTAACACATTTTTATTGTAGCATTTTCATTTTTTTACTGTTAAAATCATGGTCATTTTTACAGTGTGTATTTATTTATTATTTGTTTATTCTTTCTTTCTTTATGGGGTTGAGGGGTATATTTTATATTTAATATTTCAATAGTATTTTCTCCTGTCTGTGCACTGAAGCTGACTGTGAAAACACACACACACAGACACACATCCCAAGCCTTCCAGATAAGTAGAGGCCTGTAATGGCTTGTTTTCTGGTAGATCTGTGCACAGCACGCTTCCCCATATCACAACAACCCCTCATGGACCTCTTCTTCTGTATAAGCGGTCCAGGCTGCTGCAGGCTGGGATCAGACACAACAAACCCTGCCCTCCACACCTGTTTTTTTTTACAGCACAGGGTCATCTACAAGCCATCCCATACAGCCAGCATCGTTATCAGTACTACTCCTCTTGGAGCGCTCTGACCCAGCACTAAATATAACCTCCACAATTAGCGCTATCTTGCTAATGCCAGTCACCTCGGCTCTGCTCTGCTCTAGAAGGAAAATGCTGTAATTGGTTCTTTTAGGTGCGAGCAAAAGAGCATGGGTATGGGATGCAGACACAGGAAGTGAAGGAGGGAGTAAGAGAGAGTCAAAGAAAAAAATGAGAAAATGTGAGTTGAGGGTTGATTGAGACGAGGAAATAGTGAGAAAAGAGAGATGAATTTTATAATTGGTGAGATTTGTTGGGGTGAAAGATAACACACACAGAAGGAAAAAGCAAGAGGAAAAACCCTGAAAGGCTGTGAAAACAAGTGTTCGAAAACTACCTTGGAACTGTAGCTTGCCATGTTAGTAATTATTTTAAGCAATTAAACCAGTCAGTTAGTTAAGCTTCTAGGAAGTAGGTGACCATACCGCTATTTAAAGGGGATAACAATTATTTTTATCTTCTGAACACAAGATACATTTTTAAAAATGTTGATAACCAAACCGTTTTAGTTCACGTTGACTTCCAATGTTTTTTTTGTTTTTTGTTTTTTTGTCTATGCAACTGTTTAGTTTGCAACATTTTTGAAAATACCTTTTTAAGGCAATTAAAATAATTAGATAAAAGAGACCAGTTTGCATAACAGACCGTTTTTGTACATGACTGAAAATGGGTGACCTTGGACTTGCACATTCAAGGTAAAAATGGCCACACCTACTGTTATATTAAAAATACGTCATTTATGCAGTTTAATAGGTTACATAAAGAATGTCTAAGGCTGTATACACTCAAAGTATAAATAGATTGTGTTCATGTTGGAGACGTGTGTGTCTAAAGAAACTCTTACAAAACGAACACAAACATGCACGGCACCAATGCATCTTACAAAAGAGTTTTCTCTCAGTAAACTGGCTAAAATGCATAATATTCTAGTAATATTCATGCTAATAAGCAACTAGTTAAGAGACCTAAAATAAAATGTTACCAAAATGTATTATGTGCTTTATAAGTTCATAAATAGCCAATATGCTAATAATATGCATGCTATTGAGTTTTTGTAGTTTAAAGTGTTAGCAAAAATATGTACAAAACACCTCTTAATGTTAATATTCATTTCAAGATGCATTAATACAGTATTAAACAAATGTATTGCTCTTTATTAGTTAATGTTAACCAATGCAACTATATTGTAAAGTGCTTTATTTGCCTCTGATGCCTTATATTTTAGCTGACAGCAAACTAAATTTCTTAAGAAATGTAAAATGTCCAGTTGGCCAGAGACATTTTACCACACAAACGTGTGGCTTATTGTGAACATCCAGGTCTATACCCTGACTTTTATGTCACTGAGTGCTGTACGAGGGAAAGAAAGGAATTTCCTCGTGAAATGTTAACTGCTGACTTGTTTGTTTTCTCTTTGCTTGTGGAGGCGGCAAAACATCCATATCCTAGAGTCGTATTTGCATGACTCATTTTACTGAAAGTAATAGCAATAAATTCGGTACCAAAAGAAAGTAAGCTACATAAATTTAACTGTACAGCTGTAAGCATAAATATTCAGTGTCTGGCAAGAAGCTCTCTGTGTTTGAGACAGCGCTGAAATACTGCTCACAGCTCTTTTAGGACTTGCGTATGCATTTCAGTTCAATATATTTACATACAAATTTCAGAAGTAATTTTTGCACCGTGTGCATTTATGATAATTCACCTAAATTGTGAACGTTCCAGGCTGCAGTTCTGGTTTCATCTGTGTTTCCCCTGTATTAAAGGTGACAGTCTTGCCTGTGTTTTCTTCGTTCTGCAGTGGATTTGTATTGTTGATGGCATTGCCGTTGTATTCATCTTGCATAATTTGTCAAGCGGCGAATTACATGCGCGGGTCCTTCACCTCCGATAACTGCAGTACTAATCTCAGATAA
Source organism: Enteromius unitaeniatus (assembly GCA_032359435.1). NCBI lineage: Eukaryota > Metazoa > Chordata > Actinopteri > Cypriniformes > Cyprinidae > Enteromius > Enteromius unitaeniatus. The sequence goes on along the minus strand of JAUMHI010000058.1, from coordinate 4,133,557 downwards.
ACAGCGTGATAGCCTCAGGTCTTACTCAACTCCTTCTGATTATTACTGCTGGGACTGGAAGACTCAGCGCACATACACACACTTGCTTTCCCATGCCTTTCCCAATACACTGGAACCTGGAAATTGTCTGTGTTCCAAGTAGGCACTTCTGCTTTTTAGTGTTGTTTGTGTTGAGTTTGTAGTCCCCAGGGAGCAACAATGCAGCAAATTGATAGTATCCTCTATATTTAGCGTGGAGTGTTGTGCTTTCTTTAATATAGAGTAGTAGGTCCTTCTGTGGATATATTGGTCACCTGGTAGAAATTGTGTTCAGTAGGCATGTGACGATATGAAATTGTCAAATTATAATTGCTAAAGCTTTTTGCTATTGAATTTGATTGCAGAACTGTAAGGTTTTAAAAAAACATTATTGTATCACCTCTAAACGCATCATTTTCTAAGAAGACCCTCTTCCAACAAGAGCTATCTGCTCTGATTGGCCAGCTTACACAGTGCATTATGATTGGCCGAAACCACAAGTGTGTGACAGAAATGTAATGGCTATTACCATAATCGTGAATTCAGCTTTCAAAGTAAATATGAAGACAGTTAATTACAATTCAAGCCCAAAAGAGAAACGTGAAAGTCACGTGAAAGACACAGGGATGATGCTCGTATTTGCAGTACACAAGCCACAATTAAGACCGCTGAGGTGCTATGATTTCTGACCGGCTTTACACTCCACTGTGATGTGATCCTTTACTCTACACTCCGAACCACTCTCAATACTTAAAAAATTAAGTTTTCAAATATGTTCTTCCGAAGAAATTTTCTGTCTTGACTCTTGATTAGATAAATCAAATAAGTTCCAACTTGACAGGTGCTTAGCTTCGTGTTTTAAATGCCCTGTGTTTTGTTTTTCTCTGTTTTTGCGTTCTCTATATATTGACATGTATACTGCTACACTAAACACACACTTTATGGGGACATTCATATATTCTGAATGCTACCAAAGATTAAGTCATTTAAAAACTAAAATAAAATAAATAAATAAAAACACTGTGTGACTATCTGGCACTTTGAATTTGGAAATCAGCAAAATATTGCATCACACATATTCATGACCGATCATTGTTTACATTAACAATCACTGGTGTCACCTTTAGAAAGCTTGTGCACATCCATAGTTGGTTATTTGGCAACCTTGGTAAATATTGGACCAAACACATTCTGGGTTATTTTGACCCAGCATTTTTAAAGTTTATGGATTATATGTAGTTTATAATGAGTTTTGTTGTAATGCATAATCAAAGCAATTAATTTGAAATAAATCCATTAAATAATTCTTACTGTCACAAATGAGGGACGTGAAGCATGCGGGTTCATGTGCAAAGGGTTTATTTAGGCTCAGGGTCAAGACAGACCAAATAAAACACCGGCAGACTGAAAGAAATACCAGAAGCAAATGTTCAGATCATAAAACAGGTTTACATGTATGCAAGGTCAAGAAACACTTTAGTTCCAAAAATAGATTTAATTTTACCCCATTTCTAAATGACTCGTAAACGACTCGTGAGAAGCAGTTCGAAGAATCAGTCTGTGTAAAACCCCACCTTTCCGTAAGCCCTCACTGCTGTGATTGGTCAGATGGTGCAGTCCTTTATGATTGGTCTACCACTACAGCGATCCACACCAAAACTATACTTTCTGACATTACTAGAGGTGCTTTCTGAGAGGATACGTCAACTACTGTAGTTAACAAGGACATTGTACTGTGTGTGGGTGGGATATTATTATGCAAATATGTTACTTAGTGACGTGGATCCATAACAGAAAAAGATTCAAATTGCTGACGACTCTTTAAGGCGATTGTGTGCCGACTTTTTTTTTTTTGATAGACAATAACTTTATTATTGTGCACTGTCGGCGTCACAACTTTGCAGATTTATGTTCACATACAGCTACATGACACACTGCATGAAGGATCATATTTGAAAAGACATAATAGGGGCACTTTACACTTAATGTTAGCAGTGTGTGCTAAGTAAATAAAGTCCATTTTGATTTCATGATGACTTTTATTTATAATAATGTTTCATGAATCTGGTCCCAAAACATTTTCAGAAACCTTATCGTGTTTTAGTTCAGATTAAAATGTAAAATATTTGTGTAAACAAATGTTTAAAAATAAATATAAATTCTTTAAGTATTTACATATTTGGCTGTGTTTAACTAAACACCATAGTAAATACAAAAATTGGATCTCTTTGAATTATATGCATTTAAAAAGTACAGTCACTCCCAACCGGAAATATAAATAAAAAAATGTTATGTTATATTGTGTAGGGCACAAGCCCTATTTTATCTTCATCCTAGTATTAAAAATGTGCACCCACCTTGCAGTCTATATCTATCTTCAGTAATCTAGGTTAAAGATCATGCCCTGTAGACGCTTAGCAAAGAGCGGAAAGATGAACGCATTCAAGCACTTTTTGTGTTTTGTATACTTACATTGTAAAAGAATGTTTAGAAATGACTATAAAGGAACGATTTTTCATTTGTGCTTATTTGTATTGTACAGTGCAGTTGATGTAGAAACCAAAGGTCTGCCATTCATTTTGTTCTCCTGAATTTATTTATTTTCTTTTAGTATCTTTGAATTTAAATGGCAGTTAAAGAAACTAAGAAACTGCAAGTTTTGGTTAGACTGAATTTTCATTTGAAAGGTCAATTTGACCTGAATCATGTGACTTTGGATTTTAAGCTAAATTTATAGTATCACTTGTGAGAATTTGAAAATTTTATTTGAATGCCCAAAATAAACTTTGATAAGTTCATCTCAGGTAATTGTGGTCTATGTTTTAATTTAAAGCTCAATAGACTGCCTGGCACAAATATGTGAAATATGTTTTTATCAGCAGATGAAAAATATAAATGTTTATATTATTTATCCATTTATATGGATCAGTTGTATATTTGGACAAAGGCAAAGTAATAATTATTATAATGTTAATAATAATTATAAATGTGTGTGTGCGTGTGTGTGTGTGTGTAATTTTATCTGCTGACCAAAACATATTCAAGTTATACTTTAATTCAAGCAGTGTGCATATTTTCATCAAAAATGGAAGACGAGTTAAGGAATTACAGCTCTATAATATGGTTTGTAATTCCTAAGCATTTTGTTTTGTGATTAAAGCTTAAAATATGTACTTCAATTTCATCTTGATTGTTTGAATTTTAATTAATTTCTACTGGCATACAGGGCTGAAATTGGGAAAAATGTGTCAGTGTTCAAATGTATGTGGACCTGTGTATGTGCCTAAGTATGGTTTTGTTTCTCTTCTCAGGTCTGATTGAGGTGGTGTGTAATGTCTTTGTGGAAGTCTCTCGTGTGTATCTGGACTCAGGGCTAAAGAGCTGCTCTTCTCTGCTCCTCTGTTTGCTGGACATCATCCACTGTCTGCTCAAAAACCTTTCGTCTGTAGTCCGACTGGCCCTGCAGGTAATATTCTCTCTATTTGTTCTTGTCTATTTAAAGCATTTGCTGATTTGTTGCATGCAAAGACAAAAAAAAGACAGGATATACAGTACAGGCCAAAAGTTTGGACACACCTTCTTATTCAATGTGTTTTATTTATTTTCATAACCATTTACATTGGTAGATTCTCACTGAAGGCATCAAAACTATGAATGAACACATGTGGAGTTATGTACTTAACAAAAGAAATAACTGAAAACATCTTTTATATTCTACTTTCTTCAAAATAGCCACCCTTTGCCTGATTACTGCTTTGCACACTCTTTTCACTACTGCTTGGCATTCTCTCCATGAGCTTCAAGAGGTAGTCACCTGAAATGATTTTCACTTCACAGGTGTCCCTTATCAGGGTTAATTAGTGGAATTTCTTGCTTTATCAATGGGGTTGGAACCATCAGTTGTGTTGTGCAGAAGTCAGGTTACTACACAGCCGACAGCCCTATTGGACAACTGTTAAAATTAAAATTATGGCAAGAACCAATCAGCTAACTAAAGAAAAACGAGTGGCCATCATTACTTTAAGAAATGAAGGTCGGTCAGTCCGGAAAATTGCTAAAACTTTAATTGTGTTTCAAGTGGAGTCGCAAAAACCATCAAGTGCTACAAAGATACTGGCACACATGAGGACCGACTCAGGAAAGGAAGACCAAGAGTAACCTCTGCTTCTGAAGACAAGTTCATCCGAGTCACCAACCTCAGAAATTGCAAGTTAACAGCAGCTCAGATCAGAGACCAGATAAATGCCACACAGAGTTCTAGCAGCATACCCATCTCTAGAACAACTGTTAAAAAGAGACTGCGTAAATCAGGCCTTCATGGTCAAATAGCTGCCAGGAAACCACTGCTAAGGAGAGGCAACAACTGTTGGGGATTTATTCAAAACTGAAGGCAGACTGAATCAGCATGGCTACCACAGCATCCTGCAGTGACATGCCATCCCATCCTATTTGCGTTTAGTTGGACGAGCATTTATTTTTCAACAGGACAATGACCCCAAACACACCTCCAGGCTGTGTAAGGGCTATTTGACCAAGAAGGAGAGT
>JAUMHI010000058.1:4034740-4124974 GCA_032359435.1 Enteromius unitaeniatus | reverse complement strand
AATCTACCAATGTAAATGGTCATGAAAATAAAGAAAACACATTGAATGAGAAGGTGTGTCCAAACTTTTGGCCTGTATATAACATTTGTACTGTATATAGTTCATAAATGAATACTTCTTTGAAAGAATGTTTCCCTGATGTCTTTGCATTATGTTAAAGGGCAGCTCTGTCTGGCTCAAGACAATCCCTGTTTAAACAGATCAACTACAATTTTAACACTTAATACGCATGCACATGTCACATTTTCACAAATTTGCATTTCCATAGTTAATATGCAGATGACAACTTGTTTTATTTTTATTTTTTGCATTTTTTGTTGTTGTTGTTGAAAACATTGTTGTGTAAAGTTAGTTTGTCTTCCAGCAACATTAGTTTATGGCCAATATTCCACACTTGAAGTGACTTTTTAAATGTGAACTATTTATATAATTTATAGTATAAATTCTACAAAATGCATTACGTTGGTACACTTGTACCTTTTCTAAACAAACACAACACTCATTTCAATCTACTGTAACTACTCTGAATATTCACTTCCCACATTTCCTCAGATTCTGGGCCCTCAGCTGTGGCTTTTTCTGCTACATCTGAAATAGCTCACTGTTTGAGTAGCTTCTATGTTTGATGAAGAACTTTGCCACTGTTAAAGAAATATTCCTGTGTATGAAAAAAGTATTATCAAAGCATGTGTTGTATGAATGCAATTTGAATGTACAATATCTATAGGTACAGATCTATAGAGAGAGTTGTTTTTATTGCTCTTCACGACTCTTCTCCCATGCTCTATGGATCTTCAAGTGTCCACTGGATGTGAACTAGTAGCAGAAATAGTAGATCATCAAGGTATATTTTTTGACTACTGTTTTGTGAACACCTCGCGGAAATCCGCCTCTGGGTTTCGCGGGCTTTGCCCTTTATAAGGCGAACGCCGAGAGACCTTCAGTGCAAAGTTTTGTCTAACCCACAACTCTGAGCGTTTCTCTTGCGGATTATTAGATTGCCTTGGATTATACCTGTACCTGTTTGACTATGATATTAATAAACAGCTTGCAAATGGATCTACCGTCATCCGAGTCATTATCACAGCCATGTCAGTTAAGGGCCAGTTACATTTATCGTTGCTTGGTAAAATTTCAGGATGCACGATGTTGGATTTTTGCCGATATCCAATATGCCAATATTTTTATATAGCTATAGCTTCTTAACGTCAAATCAAAACATACACATGATTTGATGTTATAGCATAATTTACTGTTTATTTAATCAGAAACACAATATAAAAAATATTTATGTATTTTGTTTTCATTTTATTACAATGAGTAAGTATTAAATGCTATTACTGTTGACTCTGTCACATACTGAAGGCGTTACTCTGTATGTGCATTCTCGGTTTAAATCCAGCTATCCAGAACAGTGAATTCAATCATTCAAGTAAAACTTCGCTGTAAGTATGAGCAACACCGCTAGCAAGATCTAATCGCTAGCATACCCTGAGCACCTGTAAGTTAGCATTCCTCTTATCAGCAAGACATATCTGCATATTGTTTAATATCAGGCCGATGTCAATATTTGATCGGCCAATTCCTATATTGGTCCTATAGTATCGTACATTCCTATTTCATTAGTGAAATCCAGTCATTCCAATAAGAATCCGCACAATCATTTTCAAAAATAAGTTATTTGACCAACAGAAAGTTGCTTGGTTTGAAAAGTGTCTGCCATGTAATACATCACTTCACTTAGAAAATGCCCGGAAAATAGTCTTTAGGTTTAAAATGTTAGGTAATTCCAGAGTTTTATATTTTTCATAGTTATGGTGTGACGATCAAGCTGGAGTTGCTAGCCCCAGCTGACTGGTTGGCACTCCAGCGTCAGTCTTTTGCTCTGTGTTTTGTGTCTGTTTTCATTCATGGACTCTTATCAATGAACTCTTGTCTCCGCCCACCTTGTCTGTTACCATAGTTGCTCATTCAGTCTCCACCCACTGACCTATTTCTATGTGTACTTAAACCCCGGATGTGTTTGTGTTGTCACGGTTCATTGTACTGTCGACCTGTTAGTGTTTTCATTTGTGTTCGTGTTCACTGTTTTTGGATTTATCGTTGCCGAACCCTGCTCTCGTTTGGATTATCGCCTTGTCTCTTGTCTGTAATATTTCTGGCCAAAATCGGACAGGAACTTCTTAATGGCAGTTTTGTTTTATGACATACAGAGCCCTGAAGCTGTTAGCTCTTAGTATATTTACTGGAGAGTTAAAGTTTCCTGTGGAATTGATTTTTAGTACTAGATTATACTGGTGTGATGAGCGTGTATTGTGTATTGTTTTCTGGGATGTGACCTAGAAGGTCATGGTTGTGGTTTTATAGGAGTTGACTGGTGGTGTTCTACTGTAAATCCTGTTGAATGTAAGGCAGCAGAGCAGCTGTGTGATTTGGTGTTGTGTGAAGTCAGAGCCTGGGCTTGCAGGTGGCTCCAAAGTGATTCCACCTTGTTCATTGATATTGAATAATGTTGGGCTTAAGCTGTAACATGCATTCCACTATCCTGAGGAAAGTGTTTTGCTCTTTTGTTGCTGGTTTTTTTATTCCACATTCACTTTCAGTGTACATTGATTTAATAAGACTACAGTTTTTTAGTATTTTTGGAGAAGAGTTCATGGTGCCATGTTTGTTTGTTTATTTAATTATTTAATTAATTAATTCAGACATTTTATGTTCCATTACATGTATAATTCCTATGTTTTACAGGTAGACTAACACCCTTAATGTGAGTATAGGTATTCAGAGAATTATGTATTATTGCTGTTGTTGATTAATATATTGTTTTCTATTGGTACTATATACTGATTTTGTCCTTATACTGATATATACATGTAACTGGAATTTTAAATAATAATAATAATTACTCTGTTATAAATACTGTATTATTCACCTAAATGTGTCCCCTTATATGACAGCTGACGAGTACAGACACATACCTTCCAGTTTTTATTGACAATATGGTCATGGCTATTTCCCTGGAAAAGGCAAAATGTTGTTATTTATACAGGACTTATCTTATTTATTAATATATTTATTTCCCTGCGTGTCCATGAAGTCGAGCATTCAGATCCCCACAAACAAGCACATTTCCCTGAGCCTGGATGTGTTCCAGTATATGAAACATGTCTTCACTGTAGTGAGGGGTTGGGGGCTCTGGCGGTGCAATGTATATTCCACATAGGAAGCTTTGTCTTGTTGTGACAGGAAAAGTTCTTTATGGGTTTAAGTTAGATATGGTATTCGTCGATTTTTATAGCATTAGTGTGGTGGGGAATTTGTCTGTTTTGGCGTACGCTTTTTTTATGTTAAAATTATTTCTCTATAATTGGGAGGACAGTCTTTCTCCCTCGTATTCTTTATTGGCCTCTATCCTTCTTACTCTGTAGTTCTGTCTCCGATTTCAATTTAGTTTAAATTTATGAATATGGTTTGTGAGTAAGCCTATTAAAGTGCCGTCTCAGCCTGTGAAGTGCTGCCCATGTACCTTTTGCTGCCCATTTGATGCATACTGCACACAAAAATGACACTTGGCAAAGATCATAGGGTTTGTGTTATTGAATCTGTGAAATGTGGTTTTAGGACAGAAGAGAAAGAGACTTTTGTTTGATACACTTGGTAGCAAACATTGCAGCTTTTACCAGCTATTTTTTCCGCAATGTTGCATGACAAAAGTCTACAAAAGTCTGCTGTTGTTTTTATTTCACAGTTGAGCGAGGAGAGTAATTATTTAGTCTCTCTAATGAGTAAAAACCAAGCAGTCCGACTTAAACGATCCACTCAATCGTATAGCATTTGGGAGTATAGAACATTTTTGTGAAATTGTTTGTGCAGATATAATACGTATTATCGATTAAGTTGATCAAAAGTGACAGTTAAGACATTTATAATGTTGCAAAGGATTTAAATATCAAATAAATGCAGTTTATTTTTTTCATTGACAAATCCTATAAAATAAACTTGTTTCCACATTAAGCAGAACAACTGCTTTTAACATTGATGATAATATTTATTGAGCACCAATTCAATGCAAACAATCCATTTAAATAGGAGTAAACTGGAAAGCTTTGCGATAAGGCTCTATTTGTAAATATTAGTTAACCATGTGAACTAACAATGAAAAATTATTTGTTTTTAGAATGTACTTTTTACACATGATACATGTTACATAGACTTAAATATAAGAAATTATGCATAAGTATGTGCAAGTAACTGTAAACCGAACTCTAATCCTAATCGTAACCATATAGTAAGTGTGGTTAATTAGTATTGCTAAGTATGTAAATGTATGATTATACTGTAACAAGAACTCCTTAAAATAGTGTTAACATATAGTTCTAAAGAAATTATTCATCTTAATGTTGATTCCAACTTTCCAACATAATTAAAATCAAAAGGTTGCATCTTATCAGTGTTATTTAATTGGAAAGGACGACAATAATTAACAGCTGTATTTTTATTAACGAATGTTACAAATCTTATTGTAAAGTTAAGAGGACTTTCAAATGTTTAAAAAATTATTTACCAACCCTAAATTTTGGGAACAGTTGTGTATTTGTTAAAAATACACTTTTAAAAACACTTTATTTTAAGGTCAAATTCTCACTATTAACAAATCGCTCACTATGACTTTTGCCTCAATAAATTCATAATTTGCTTAAGTTTAGGCATTGGGTAAGATTACAGATGTAGAATATGGTCAGACTGAATATGTGCTTTATAAGTATTATAATAAACAGCCAATGTTTTATTAATTGGCATGCTACTAGTTAATAGGGAGAATTGGTCCTTATACCAAAGTGTTAACTAAATAATGCCCCCAATATTTTGGGGTAACACTTTATTTTATGGTTACACCTATTAGTTGCTTATTAGCATGCATATTACAACAAAATTAGCCATTTATTAGTGCTAATTAAATACATGTTAATGACCTTATTCTTAAAATATGAAGTATGGTTTTTTTGAAGCACATGTATAAATTATTCAGTAAAACCTACTTATCACATATCACTCCAGCAACAGGAACGATGTTGATTATTCAGTATGTCTTCATCTATAGCTAAACAGTTCTAGCCTTATGTAGATTTCTAATATTTCAAAAGTCACTAGGACTACTGCCATTATGTCGTCAAGACAAAGAAGTTGTGAGATTGGATAAAACTTTACCAGGTCAGTGACTGGGTCGATTCTGTCATTTTTTGTTCGCCTTCCAAAAACCTTTGCAAATATATTATTATATTTAATATTTCTCCGTGTATATCTTCTGGTCACATATACTTTATAAATGTAACCACTGATGTAGGTGATGTAATAAATGTAATACTTACTGGGACTTTTTGATCTCAGATCTGTCTGTTATAGTTAAATGTATAGTTCACCTTCAGTTAGTCTCCATTGGCTTGCATAGACTTTTTTTCCCTTTTTCACCATACTATGGCAGTCAATGGGGACCAACTGAAGGTGAACTATCCTTTTAACTTTGTACCACAGGGAAAATAATATAGAACTGAACTCATTTTCAACTCAGATTATTCCTTTAAACACTATAGCTAGTGTCTCCACTGGGGAAAATGGCAATATCATTTCCCATACTACGTTTTCCATAGTTTTTTTTATAGATTCAGAAATACTAAATCCTTTATTTATATATTTTCTGCTTCCATCCAATTTCAGACCCATCCAGAAATAAAGATCTTTACATCTTCAATAAAAAAAATAAATAAACCGTTACCGTTTATATGCCCATTATGTTCAGTGCTGGACTGTGATACAAACTTTTCAGCAAATCAATGAATCAATCAAGAAAATCAATCAAATAAAAATACAAATTTGAATAAATAATAAAATATGTTTTCAGTTTTTTTCTTGGTCTTTCTCGCTTCTCACGTCAGTGCTGTTAATCCTCTCTTCCTATTTTTCTCGTTCCAGTAGTTATACATTTATATTTAATTTCCCCGCTCTCACCCTCGCCGTCCCATCCTGTTTGTAAACATTTCTCACTCCATCGCCCTTATTTCTTGAGCTGTTCTCCTCGTTTCTCTCTCTCTTTCCTCCTTTCCTGCACCCCCCGGCCCCCCCGTCCTCAGGGAGCGCTTGCCTGCTACTGTCGCCGTAGGCATGCTTTTAGGGGGTTCATGTCTGGATCCTCTCCTCACTGATGATTAGATTGTTATGCAATGACAACTGCTATGCAGATACCAGCAGCACACATCCAGCCACTCACTCAGAGTAGATCCACCACACCTTTTACCCATAATTACTCGCCGTGGACATCTTTGTCAGAGTTACTGAGCGCGCGCGTAAATGCGAGTGGGAGCGTTCGTGTTCCAATTCCAGCACTTTGACGTCTAATAGTTCTCAGTGCTATTTTTACCGGTGTGCTTCAGCAGACCCGTGGTAAATAGTGCTTTAAAGTCAGATATGTGGCACAGGAAGTCACTCCCCTGTCAGTTCCTCCTCAACCCTCATTATCCACCCAAGGCCTTTGTTTTTCACTCAGCGTCCTTCCATACATATTTATGCATGGACATTGCAAAAAAGAAGCTTGTAATGGAATTCAGTTCTCCGAGAGGAAAAAAAAAGACGGCGACAAAAAGAGAGAAATGCAAAGCTTATTAAAAAGTGTCCGCGCAACCCAAATTCATTTGGGTGATAATGATGAGCGAGACAGTCACGAGTACTTTTCCCACTGCGCTGACTGTCCTTCCCTCTCGCGTTCATGGTTTCTCTCACGATGTCAGCCCGAGCTCCATCATTAATATTTGAAATGAGTGAAGGGAGTTTAATTGTGAAAAGCTGCAGTCCTATTAAGCGAAGGCTTGCTGTAATCTCATTGCCCCGCTCTGTCAATCTGCATGAGGATCCCAGACACTCACATTCACTGAAATATTAGCCAGAATAAGACAGCTGGAGACAGCGGCGTGAACTTTTGAACCAGACTCGCAGCACGGCTGCTCCGGCTGATGGCTGATGGGTAACAAAGTTTGCATTACTTATGCATTTTTGCTGTTGTTGTCTATTTTTGTCTGTCTTTCTCACTGACAGCTGTTACTAAAGAGTAAGATGTTGTGACTGTTGGTAGACAGCGAGCTGTACGCATTGTTCCAGCAGAGCTGGGCAGTGTACAGAGACCCCAGCACCTCTGAGGAGCGTCTCTGTTAAAAATAGCACCAGCTTCAAGCTACTGTACTTCCTGTGATGATTACATGAGCAGATATCTCTCAGACGCTCAATCCTCTGCTGCGTTGGGTCTAGAGTTCTTTTCACTAAGCATCCCCCCAATGGCTGACTGTCCTCATTTTCTTCCGTTCGCTTCTCCTGCTTTTTCCCCCTTTTGTTTTTTTCTTCTCAATCTAATAATGCTCTTTCTTTCTCTTTTTTGTAGAGATCAGACAGTAACGAAGACACAGAGGCTGCAGAGGAACTACTGCTCATCAACAAGCCGCTGACAGACCTAAACAACCTCCTCATTCAGTTGGTCAGTCTGTTGTGTGTGTGTGCTACAGTCCATACTAATCTTCCAACTGGTTTATTTTTAGCCAAAACAGTTTATACAAATTACGGGTGGGTCTACTAGTCTTCCAGCAACTGAGTAGTCAGATACTGAGGTCAACTTTATACTGAGGTTAGAAAGATTTTATTTTAGTATAATTTTAGTCATACAAAACCAGTCATAAGTATCATAAAGTAAAGATCATGTTCCATGAAGACATTTAGTAAATTCCCTACCATAAATATATCAAAACTTAATTCTTGATTAGTACTAGATGCATTGCTAACAACTTAAAAGGCAATTTTCTCAGTATTTTGATTTTTTTTTTTTTTTTTTTTTTTGCGCCCTCAAATTACAGTTTTCAATTAGTTGTACCTCGGACAAGTCTTATCCTGAAATCATACATTCATGGAAAACATATTCTTTCAGCTTTCAGATCATTTATAAATCTCTTTTTTTTTTTTTTACATTTACACTTATTACTAGTTTTGTGGTCTAGGGTCACGTTTTTAACCATTTGGAATTCCTTCAAGCTCAAATTAAGCAAATCATTAGGCCTATAATTTGTCTTTTAATATTGTTCTTAAAAACAAAGCTCATCCTGACTAGTTCAAACTGTTAATTTATTTTAATGTATAATATTATGTGTAGTATTTATTTAGTACATACATGGACAACCATCTACAGTTACAGTCACGTATGCCCGTATACAGTCACGTATGCACTTTTCTTGGCCTTCTGAATGAATAAAAAAAAATGATGAAAATTATGACTTTTCATGAAAAGTAATATTAATGAGTAATTACATTAAATGAGGCAATATTATATGTTGCCACATGGCCACAGAGTACCAAATATAGTTAAAGAATTAAATGTAGATTCACACTTGTAAATAAAATATAGTATTCTGCTGCTGTGTGAACGTTGCCATGCAAGGCTTGCTTGAGACAGACTAGTCATTCAGACAGTCTACCAATTCTGTTTTGAAAATAAGTTGTTTTTCAAATCCCTAACTTTAAGTGTGTCAAATAAATCTGGTTCTCAGTGTTCTTGTCCTCCACTATGGGACATTATAAATCTATAGCGTTAAACATTTATGAAAAGTAGGAACCAAAAATGTTTTCTCCGTTCCCTGACCTGCAAGCTACCTTCACCTTAAGTTCACAGAACAATCTGGAGGTGCTGAACTGAAATATTGATTGGAATCATCATCCATCCATCACCAGAGCATATTCACTTTCAAAAATCAAAACTTTGACTTCAGCAATGATTTCTCTTGTAAATAACTCATAGGCCCTAAGATGTTTCAAGTCTAAAACACTTTGTGATCGGTTCACTGAAAGCCAACCTATTTATTGGAAATACGTGACTCTACCTAAACTATCTGCAAAACTGCAAAAACACTTACCAGTGCACATACAGTTTTCACTCCAGTTTCCAAATAATCACAAATAATTGATTAATAAAGTCAATTTCCTTGCTATATTGCGTCCTCAACACACTTTTACATGTGGATTTTGGTGTTTGCACAGCTAAATCTATATTTATATGGCCAGTAGTGTATATGGTACAGCATTACACTTGCCATGTGGAGGGTTGTGGTACAAGTCTCTTGTAACACAAGTTACGACACTCTACAAAGGAGCACAAAGGTTCAGAATTCTAATTTAATAGAACTTTAACCTTTTAGTGCCAAACTGCAGTGATAACGGCATAACAATGTAATAATACAGTGACACAATCGCTTGGAGAAAACCGAATACGCAGTACCAACAAACACTGAGCTTTTTTTCATATTATACCAGTTAGTACACAGTCACACATTTCCAACAAACCACGTACATCAACACAGTCTCACTCGTCACATTTTGTCGCTTGGTCAAGACCCTTATGGGTTGCTTTTTTGAAGCTCAAGGTACCCCTTTTTAGTCACTTTTTGATGTGAAGGGTCCACCATTGCTTATAGTTGTTTTGTATTAATGTAATGGTTTGCATGCATATATTTATGACGGTATCTGCCTGCTATATCTTGTGTTTTATTGACAGATGGTATGTTTAAGGGCAGGGGTTGGGTTACATGCTCATAAATGTGTAAGTAATATCACTTAAATAAAACTGTTTGACTGTTTACATTTGAAAAATCACACCCCTACATATATGCAATAATGCCATTGTTTTTAACCAATATATCTTTTAATTATGACAGTAAAAGAAAAAAATATCACGCCTGCATATTGACGCTAAGAGTTTCCTATTTAAAACAACGGAGGACACTTCACATCGAAAAGTGACTAAAAAGAGTACCTTGAGCTTCAAAAAGCGACACAAAAGGGTTTTGACAGAGCGTCAAAATGGGACGAGTTAGAGTGAGACTGTGTTAAAATTATAGTTTTGTGTGCGTACAAAACAGACTGTATACAGTAGTATCTTGCACATTTGGTAAGCCCTATTTTTGACCAAAGTTATGTTACAACTGAAAACTAATAAATAACTGTTGACAGATCAGTCATGTTTTGTTATGTGTTGCTATGTAAGAACAGCACTTATTAAACATCTTTGGCTTATTATTTGGGCTAGGCTAAAAAAGAAATCCATTTTATGGAAATAATGAAGTAGACAGAATGCAGGTTGCACAATTTTGGAATGTGGCTTATTTCCAAAATATGTTTTGAATTTAAGTTTGTAATACGTTGGCTCTGAATTGCCGTTTTTGTTATGGCAAGATATTGCTATCTTGATCATAGATCTTGAGTCAAGAAAAAATGCATTTATGGAATTTATGTAATTGAAATACAACATTAACAAGTAGTTGTTTGGTTTTGTAAACACTGCATACAATTTTTGCAAATGAATGTTTTTACTGTCAGTACTTTTCGGAAGTCCATTTTGTTATAGAATACGTTTGTTAGCCCTGTGAGTTACTGAACTGTGTCTCTACAGAACAGCACTACAATATCAGTTGCATTTTAGATAGACATCATTTGTTACATTTCAGAAGTCAGTGGGATACATTATTCTCCCAGTACATGTTGCTGAGCTCCAGTCTTACACTTAAAGCAAACTGGTCCATGCATAGTCTCAAAGGTCCCAGGGTTGACACAATGCCAGACTGAAAAACCCTTCTTGGCTTTAATTGGAACTTTTATTTTTAGAATGCTGATCATATTTAGACAGCACAGTGCTCTATAGTAAAGAAATAAAGATATTAAATCATGACACAAAATGACACAGATTGAATTAGTGATGACCATCCTACCCAAGTAATAATGTTGTTTAATTAGCCATTTGCATTAGATTGATTCCACTATGTCCAGTGATATATAATTGCCTTCATGATGTATAATTTAAAAAAATCTGTGAAGTGAAATCCATTATTAGACTATAGTAAGTGCATAAGTACCGTTTTTACACACCCTCTGCTCTCTATCTCGTTTTCATGTGTCATTAACCGATACCCATAATGAATAATGGAGCATCCGTTTCAAAAATAATCAATTCAGACGAGTGAAACATTCATAATTGAAAAGAGAGCTTTACCTCATTCGTTTCATGGAAGCCGCAAATGGACAGGTTAGATAGATTGAATTTCATTGCCAGTGATTTCTGTGTGTTTGCCAAGGTTTTGTATCTTTCACTTGTAAAAGTGTATTAGGACAGCCAGCCATAGATGAAAACTCTGTACTGCCTTTGAAAAGACGGTCTGGGTGTTTGTGGGAGATGCAATAAACAGAAATGCTGTTCAGTATTAGGTTGTGTGGAAGGCTTTGTTGCATTTCGTATTCCATTGTTGTAGTTTCATATATTGCACACTGTATATGTGCCTAGACTCATGTCTGATAGTGGCTTTCAGCTGACACATCTAGATGAGATATCACTGACAATCCCATCTATTGAAGATAGAGAGAGCAAGCAAAATGAAAGTGGTTGGCATAGTGATGCATTGTGGCATAAAATTCTCACAGATGGCAGAAAGACCAGAGACCAGCTCCCCACCAGCACACTCCACTCAACTTGGTAACCCTCAGACATGCATCCAGGTTGTGTGTGTGTGTGTGTGTGTGTGTGTGTGTTTGAGTGGCAAGCTGTGTCCACATGACCCTCAAGGCAGAAACCAAGCTGATTCTGCCCACTCTGCCAGGAAAAACTGACAGATGCATTGTTACGCACTAAAACTAACATACAATTTTGCAGTGAAAAACATTTTTAAACCCTGTATTTTTTGTGCATTATAAAAAATTGTGTATTTTATCATTATTCTGCAAATCAGTCAAGACACCATTCTTAAAGTGTTTTATGGGATGTGACATCACAACTGACCACATAAAAGCCAGACATAAATTCACCCAGGATAGTCTGAACATGGATTTAGAATGGATTTAAGATATAAATGCAATTTTGTTTTTATTATTTGCCTTTCAGTAAGTGAAATGTTATTAGTATGTAATAAATATGTAATTAGGTAGCGATACAATACATGTTTGTGATTTGTTCACCGGATTTAATCAACATTTGGCACTAATCAGGGGTGACTTCTATTCAATTGCACTAGAGATGCATTCGAAGAAAGTAGATGCAGTTAATCTATAAAATATATACAGTACATGCTATTTGGATGTGAAACACTTTTTTTACGAATAAGTGAGACTCTATGGAAGCTCTGTTTGAGCCCAAAACCAACATTAGCACAAGCGCTGTGTTGTTTGACCAGTGGTTTCTGGTGGACCTGTTTGGGAAAATATGTATATATAAATGCATTAGAGTGTCTTGTACATTTGGAAGATGAAAAACCATCAGTATATTTTCATCTACTCCCTAGTTTAGTAAATACACTGCCCAAAATACACTCTGCACTCTGTTTCATTCTCTATAAATTACATAGTGGATAAGAAAAAACAGCACACAGTGGCAGCTCGCTATATTGGTTACCGGACATCTCAACATTTCTTCTCTATCAGCAGCTGAGTGCATTTTTCATTATGATCCCTCACTTTTTAGCAGTGAAGATGTATAATAAACAAAATGGATGATGCCAGCAGGATTTCAGTCATCTTATACTGCAGCGTTGGTTAATAAATGCCAGCTGCGATTTTAATGAACAACATCATAACTGATGGCAACTGAATCATCAGTGTCCCACTGTTTTGCGGATCGAGATTTTACAAGGAGTTTTATATGCATATATAAAATATACATTTAAGGTGGTGCATTACAGAGTAACAGATTTTAGCTTTAACGCAGCTCATTTAAATACTATTTTGTGACCAATGATGTTTTCTTTCTTTTTTGCAAGTATTAAAAGATGAAAAAATGTAATAGTTTCAAATGAAGTACATGTCACATCGCAGGACACTGCTGTCACTGCTTGAAATTTAATGTCAACTACCAGCCTGCAGAATTGTGCAGAAAGATTTCCACAGAATTTCGTCATTCAGCAGAACATGTTATTCTCAACGTTGTACACATCCACTGGCCTATGCATTTAGTCTATTAAATATTTAGTCTACATTTACAATGCTATCAATAGACTTCTTATTCCTAAAGCACTTTTTTTCTGTACACATTCAACATAGAAAAAAAGTGTTCAAGGCAGAAGACTAAATCAGGTCCTGCAACATGACAATGAATGATTTGAATTGATGAATATTGCTCTTACTTATACTTCCTGTGAATACGTTGTTAAAAATGTTGTTTTATCAGTAAAGAAAGCAGTTTAAACAGGACAACCTACAAATATATCTAATTTAGGCAAAAAAAATATAAACTTCTGCACAAGTGATACAAACAGTGTTTGGTTAAAATGACTCCCAAAGGTTACTTAAACCTTTGACCTTGGGTTTTTAAATCAAGATAGGGCACAGCTTTTTAAAATAAAGCTTTATATTTATTTTAAAAAATACCTACAAAGCCACAGCCATAGAAGTGGGACACACAGCATTGGTTGACTTGTGTTTGTGTGCAAATGTATATGCATATATGTGGAAGCAGGTCACCAGGATGGGACAGTATGCAAGTATGTTGTCAAGGGCGAATTGTGCCCAAGGATCAGGTGAACAGATTGTCTTTGTGTGCTAGGGAGCATTTTAAATAGTTCATCCGAAAGGGAAAAATGCCAACTCAAAGTCTCGGCTCAATATAAAAGTCTTTTCATGCGTTTACTCCACACGCTTTTCATTTCTGGTGGTAAATATTCTGAGTTTGCCCGCAAACAATCACACATGATCTTCCCTGCAGTCTGTTTACGCGGCGGCTGAGTTCACAGTTTGAAGCAACACATGGTTTGAAAAATGTAATTTGCAGTGTTGTTTGTTCCAAAGGCAGTGGCACATGAGGCGGTGGGAAATATCGATCGCCTCAAGTACACAGGCCCAGTTTTGTGCCCGAGTACATGCGGAGGTCATGAGAGGCCTGCATGTTACACGTCCCAATAGGCTTCAGTTCTCCTCCTCTTCTCATTCTTTCTTTCTCTCTTCCAATCATTCTTTCACAGCCCACAGTGGCATTAACACTCCCTAATCTCCCTGATTCCTGTGTGCTTTTCAGCCCACAGTCCCATTAGACTCCTCATCCTGATTTCCCCGATGCATCTACAAGCCCTGCTAAGTAAACAGGGTGGATTTGGGAGGCCGTCTAAGCAGGTGTTAACTCTTGTTCTGCTCTGACTCCGCGTTGGCATGTGAACAATACCGGAGCCTGTGGACGCACACCAAAGGCCTTTCAGCACCGGGGATCTCTCTCCGGTCAGCCTCTCTTTGGGCTGGGGAAGGGGCGGCGCTCGTTGGGGGTATTGTGTGGCCTCCTAAAGCCCCGCACTCCATTCTGGAGTGGCCGGCAACATCACAAAGAGGGGCGGGATTAGGCGCGGCTGGCCCTTGCCCCAGAGTCTCTTGGGATTATGCCTTTATGGTAGAGGGCAGTAACAGATCAGTGCCGAAAGAGGCTGGAATCCCTGAGCCGGCCACACAGGGCTTTGAGGGTCGAAATGAGCGGCAGAGAAAATCCCCACGGCCCTTGTGTGTCGCTTTTTGTCTTTATCTCAGACTTAGGCTGAGCGGGGATTGTTGTGGTCTGGGTTGAGGACTCACACTCCATGCTGCTCCCCTGATGGACATGTTAAGCCTGTAACTGCATTCTCCACAATCTCTGAGCATGAGACCATAACTCTTCCTGTTTTGACACTTCAGCTCTCCTTTGCGATTACATCCATGCTAGTGATGTCAATTTTCGATCATTACCACAATAGATCGCCATTTAAATTAACGATCAATTAATCGATTAATCGTTAAATTTACTACTGTAAAATGTATCTATTGCAAATACCCCTCCAAATGCCAGCTTCCTCACCTGAATGAAAGGGGTATTTTAGTTTAAATAAAAGGCTAGTAGCAGGATATTAAAATGAATAGATGTGATTATGATCATTTGATAAAATTCAGAGAGCATGCTGGATCATTATACTTTGTGCTGTTTCAAATCCCACCACAGAGACCACTGAGCGCACCTCTTTAAAGAGTTTCATAGTGCTCATTGTTTTTAAGACACCATAGCAATTTACATTATTGGGATTTAATATAAAAGGATTTCAAACAAAGGTATGGAGCCCGGGACTGTGACGCGCGGTCAGTGATTGGCTTCTAAAACCAACGGTGCTACTACAGCAAAACATTGGCCTAATGTTACCCTTCTAAAAGATTTTACTGTGAGTATTATGACACAAGTGAGGTAAAAAGATTTGTTAATAAGAGAAATAACTGATTAGACGGCAAATAATACATAGAGACCATGCTTTGGGATTTATGCCAATCTGGACGCAGGCATTTAATCAAGCCATAGACTGTTTTGCTGGGTGGTTAAGAATTTATGATATTTTTTTCTCCAAATCCTCGCTGCTGCACTTTCTAGATTCGCAGCTTTATTTCATTGTTGTTAGTTTTTTTTTAATCATTGTTTCACATAATGTGGTAAACGCAGGGGAATTAAAGATTAATAATTTGTTACTATCACTTAAATTGTTCCCGCATTTAAGTTAAATCATGGGTTTTCTCAGGAAAAGTTAATAAAACATGATCAGTAGCCACAAATTAATATGTTGTAGGAACAAATGAACAAGTTTTAGGAACGAATACATCTGTGCTGTTTGCGTTGGCAGCCCTGTCAGAGTGAAGTGCAACAAACATGATAATAAAATGAGTTATTACTACATTTCAATACAAAATAACTTTGTGTTGTATCTGTTTTAATGTAGGTTTAAAGTGTGCATCATATTAAAAGTGTAGTTTGTAAATGAGTAAATTGTTTTCGTGAAAGATTCAGCCCCTTCATGGTCACTCACTCACCCCAGATTGAAACTGATTGATCCACCATGATAGCTTTAATCGATTGCATCTCTTATCGACAATTAATCAATCATCGATTAATCGTTGACATCCCTAATCACTGCCAATATGGGAGTTTCTTGAGCGTGGTTCACCTTACCGCAATTCCAGTAAAAAAAAAAAAAAAAAAAAAAGGTGTGTTTACTTTTGAAGGACTTTTTTTTTTGTGGTCCTATAGTTAGTTGTAACTATACTAATCCGATACAAAACAAACAAAAACATTTCATTTATTTTATATAATATTAAATTCTGCTAACAAAATGCATAATGTGTATATTTACATATTGTCATGTGGATAAGCAGTCAGTAATTATACTAATTTAAGTCTTCTTCTCAAACTAAGGCCTTCCCCCCACTGGGGGGCCTCAGCAAACCTCCAAGGAGGCCATTGGATTGCCATTGGGAATACGTTTTATGTAGCTTCTATTGAATATCATACAGTCAACATTTCTGATCTAGAATAACAAAATGAATAGTAGTTTGTTAAATTCAAGTTGTTAACACTGGCAGTTTCTGCAAAAAGTTTGCAAACAACAAGCATCATCATAATTCCATCAAAAACACCACAGAGCCTATAAAGGGGGGCTTTGTGTCAAAACCACTGCTTTACACTGAACACCGTTCCTATAGGTGCATATTTGTGGCTGATAGATTTCTCTGTTTGGCCTATTAGTCCAGCAGGAGTATTATTTTGATTGAGAACCCCTCTAGCTTTTACTTTACTGTCTTTATTTAATTTGTTTTTAAATATTACATTATATTTGATTGACAGGTGATCTGACCAATCATAATGCTGATTCCGCCCTTTATGTCTGACAGACAAACCAGACAGGAGAGTAGATTAACATTGGTGGACTTGAACTTGAGACATGGTTTGTGTTGAAATGTTTTGTTTTATAAAACAAGATACCGTCTGATGTTCATTCATGTTTACTTCGTGCTATAACTAGTAAAAAGAAAGAGATGATTGGTTCACGTTCAAACTAAGGCACTACAGTGATTTGTCACAATACATTGAAGAGCCACAAAATGGTATTTACTTTTTAGTAGATTTATTTTTAGTCAATTGCTATGCATGTATTATTTAGTGTGGTATCCTATAGACAGCTTTATATTAGCTGCCTTGCTCTCTAAGGTGTCAGCATTACACATCGAAAAAATCCATATCAGTCAACCACTAGTCCTAACCAGCATGAATTATCATAGACAGCAACATTGGGGTTTTAGTTTGTGTCTTGTAATGCTTAATGTTCTGCCCACAGTAGACTCTTACTGGTTAAAAATATAGGTATACAATACAGGATTTACAAAGGGATAGTTCAATGTTCAAAATAACACACTGTCATTGTTTATCTTCTACCTATCAGAATTTGATTCAAAGCTGTATGACTTCCTTTCTTCTCGGGGACACAAAAGGAGATGTTAGACAGAATGACAACCTCAATGTCAACATTTACTGTCACTGTATAGAAAACAGTACGCAGTAAAAGAAAATGATGACTGAGACTGTGAATTCTGCCTAAAATCTTTTCAGTTCCACATAGGAAGGTCATACAGGTTTGACACAACATGAGGGTAAATAGATAATGACAAAGGTTTGTTGTTTGGTGCAATTATCCCTTCAAGTTTAGAAATGTTTGTATATGTGGCATTACACACCATTTTCAGTGTGGTCAGATCTTGTTTTTGGAAATGCCGAATTGAGGATTTACTTTACCGCTGTACCTTTAGAACTTCTATATGCAAGTAACCTGAAACCTTGTTGTTTAAAATGTCAACGCCATCATGATACATATCAGAACAATCTTACAGCTGAGTTGTCCTTTACATGTTCTAAGAGGACTTTGTATCTTCGAATCTTACATCTACATAGTACATCAAGCTCTTGGTTCCTGAGTTTGATTTCCAGGGCAAGCTGATAAACTGATAATATGTGACTTTGCATAAAAGTCTCTGTCAAATGCAAATATAAATGCTAAAAAAAAAAAAAACTAGGTTAATCGATGCCTTCCCCATAAAGACCCTTACAATGTTATTTTGACAAAATAACACCTTATCTCTGTGTAAAATCTGAGTAAAATATATGGCACCTAATGAGATGTTTTGAAATAAATATATAATATAGATTCTACAGACCCCTGCTATTGACCGTACATAGACTAACAGATTTGTAGTGCTGCGACTTATGAAGGATGTAGTTATATTTCCCAAAAGCAATAGAAAAGCAATATAAAAGTCCTAGAAATATCTGCATGAAGGGAGAGTTTGGCTGCAGCTCAGCTGTTTAATAATTCAGCCTGTTCTTTCTGTTATATAGATGCAGGAGTATTGACAGTTTTGCTAAGATGGACTAAAATTTTCTTGCTAAATCTGCTCTGGATAATTATTTGTTTTGTATACTTTGTATGTAATATAGTTTGTTTTATTTTAGTTGTTCCTGTGTAAATGTTCAGATCTTTGTGTTGTTCTCCCACAGCTGGCGTGTAATGACAGTGAGGTGTATGAGGAGGCCAGCCACTGTGCGTCTCTGCTGGCTCAGCTGTATGGAGGAGAAGGTGCGGACCGCCTGCAGCCGGAGGAGCTGCTCAGCCTGGCACAGGCACTGCAGACACACACAGAACCCAGACAACAGAAACTGCTACTCCGTGTGCTAAAACGCTTGGTAAGTGCATGCAAATGCTGATCTGAGGCTAGCACATACCTGAACTGTGTATTTTAAATGCAGTATGTGCAATTAATAATACGTTGCAGTAAAAGCAGATTATATTCTTGCTCAATTGAATGTGGAGAATAGTAGGAAACTGGATCTGATTTTAACAGAAATTTGATGTTGCTAAAAAGAACATTGTTTTGTGTATTTGGTGTAATGCAATGTGTTTCTGCAGTTTAAGTTTTAAAAAACACATTATTTTCCACATAATGTACATTGTTGTCTCTCATCTAAGCCCCACCTTCCTGATACGGGCGATTTTTTTCATCCAGTGTGTTGTGATTGGCCGAATACCACAAACATCTGACGGAAATGTTATGTCCCTTACCATAATGTGATGGTATTATCAGAATTATTATAAAAGCCATTACAAATGAGGCATTTGTTGCATCCAGTGGAAACATAATTAATGATTATAATGACTTATTATTCTCTTTTTACACATCATGTTGCATTGCGCCTTGTAAACGTACCACCATGTTTGCCTTTGTGATCAGAGAAACGACGAACAACAAGCACTACCCTTCAGTGCTCAAAACTTGTTTGAATAGTAAGTTGCAGGTTATTTTAATAAAAAACTGTAGCATGAGTCAGAAGTTAGAATTGTCTCACTTTATAGCCTCTATGCACAGCCAGCATAGGCTTCTCTGCAGGTTTTAGGAATCAGTTTTCCTTAAATACGTTGAACACACTCTCATATTTGGGTTGAACTGTTCTGGAACAGTGTTGTAAATACAACTTGATTTCTAGTTGTATCCTTTGTTGGAAGCGCACACATTTGTGCTACCAACAGAGTAGTTTCACTTTTACAATGACGCACAGCATCTCCAGAACATGGCACCAGCAGCAACACTACAGTGTAAATAATAGCTCTGCCTCCTTTCTTTGCATAAACATTTGAGTGGTGTTATGAAAATAAACCCACTCTGTGACGAAAAGTGTTTAAATGAGCCGGTTTAGGGGGATGTGGACAAGCCATAACTTTCATAAAGAATATCTCTTTGGTTTTGAGACTTTAGTCTTTGCAACTTTAGGGATCTTATATATGCACTAACAGCTTGTAACACTCCAAAGAGAAAGGAAGACTTAAAAATTGCACCATATGACCCCTATAAATGTGATGCTAAATTGCTTAACCATTTTTAAGTAGCTATATGTTTGCATTAAATAAAATACAAAGTTATTAATGTAAGTTGTTAATGCAAAATAAAAGTTAATTAATGATTGAATATACAATTTAAGTCCAATTTTATTAAACAGGGCGAATTAGTGCGAGAGCACAATTCCAAAACGGCACCAATGTGTGTGTACATTTCTACAGGTGATTAACTAACAAAATAAAGTACACAGACACAACATCTCATTTACATATCAATCATGGCAAAATATACCAAGCGTAGCGTAAATTAGTGTTGTCGCTAATAAAGAATGAAGGTTTGATAGACCTGGTGTTGTGTGACTCCTAATTGGGGGTTCAAAGTTGTTTTTTATTTCCTTAAATTAAAAAAAAAATGGCTTGGCAAACGATATGTTGTGATCTTCTGGCATGCCAAATAAATGAATATGTGTGGAAAAATCCTCTCCCTTCTACCACGTGCTCTCTGTTTTCTGTGGTGCCTCCTCCATTACAAGCGCAAATAAGTTTAAGATGTTTTTTTGGGGCGATAAATAATTACCAATTTGACAGACACAAACTGTCACAATTGTGGTGCGTTGTGTGTGTGCAGCCGCACTTCTCAGCGAGGGCAGAGAGCAGAGGAGACGAGAGCTTCTAAATGCAAACTTTAATAATTCCAGAACATGGGATGTAACATAATGCCCCCCTCCCGAAAAGGCGTACCTGCGCCGTGGGTAAAATCAAAAAAGACAATATCACCGGGGAGGGAGGGGTGGGCGCCCTGGAGGCAGGACAAGGGGGGCACACGTGGATTGCCTCCAGGGCAGATCAGAAGCCTTAGCAGGCCATAGCAATACCGGAGTCTCTGGAGTCCCTTGGTCAGGGGCCTTGGCAGGCCCTGGCGGGCCGAGAGTCTCCGAAGACCATAGATAAAGGACCCTGGCATCTGGAAGGCACTCAGGAGGTGCAAGATCTGGAGAGCGCTCCGGAGGTGCAGGATCAGGAGAGCGCTCTGGAGGTTCAGGATCTAGAGGACGCTCTGGAGGCACAGTCGACTCTGAAGAGCACACAGGATGCACAGTCGAATCTGGAGGGCGCGCTGGAGGCGCAGCCGACTCTGGAGGGTGCACTGGAGGCGCAGTCGACTCTGGAGGGTGCACTGGAGGCGCAGTCGACTCTGGCAGTTCAGGAACACTAAATGGCGCTGGTGGATCGGGCCACAGCGGCAGGTCCTCCTCCACCATTAGCTCTGGAGGGTCGGACACGGCGGCAGATCTTCCTCCACCATTGGCTCTGGTTCTGGCATCATGAATTCGAGTTCTGGCTCAGACTTCGAAAATTCGTGCTCTGGTTCTGTGAACTTGGACTAGGTTCTGGCATCGTGCACTTGGAAGCTGGCTCTAACATCGTGAGTTCATGCTCTGACTGTGGCTTCGTGCACGCAGATGTTGGCTCTGACATCGAGAGTGCTGGCTCTAACAGCAGAACTTTGGGCTGTGGCGCTGGCTCTGGCATCGTGAACACAGGTTCTGGCTCAGACATTGTGCATCTCCTGACGACGAAAACGGCTCCGTCTTCCGCATCACGGAGAGTAATGGGTTTGGACCGGAGTCCTTGAAGATGTGCGAATTCTTTACCGGAGGCGTGTTCTCAACCGGCTGCTCTGGCGCTCGCGGTGACATCCCGCTCTGGGAGCGCACCGTCATTAGACAAAGAAAGACCGCAGACCCCCACGGTAGGTTTCTCACGTCTGGCAGCTCCACCGAAGTGAGTCTCTGGGCCGCGCTGAGGAAAGCTGCCGCAAGCACAGAATTGCCGAGACCGGCGAAGAAGAGCGAACAGCTCAGACGTGAATCCCATCCTCACATTCGATCCGTAGTTGTGTGTGTGCAGCCACACCTCTCAGCGAGGGCAGAGAGAGCAGCTTCTAAATGCAAACTTTAATAATTCCAGAACACAAAAACAAAGGCTGACGAGGCAGCGAAACAAACAGCGACACAACATAGAGCACGTAAGACTTTAACTACGGATAACTTGAAAACTCGAAAACATCAGTATTTATACACAGGAACTCAAGAGCTAAAGTGAGGGCAGGTGAAAAGGACAGGTGGCACAAATGAACTAATCATGGAACAATGACGGGCTAAACCAAAAAAATACACAGACAGGGGGAAGAACAAGACCAGACATGGGATGTAACACAAACATTAGTAAAACTGTGTTGAGTGATTCATTTTACTACATCTGAAAGGGAAAATCCTACAAATGCATATTCAGTAAGGTCTAGCGCTAAAATAACTACTAGTTTAACGCGAAAAGATGTTTTTTTAATAAAACTGGCCCTTAGTGTATTATTTTCAGATTTAGTTTATTAATGTTGTATTTTATAAATAAACCATGTCTATTTTTTGTCATGTGTTTTAATAATATTATTTATTATTATTTGGTAAAGCACCATTTCAGCTCTACAAATAATATCAAAGAATAATATAAGATCGTATATGAAACTATTTTTGAGCTGAACTTTCTCTGTGACTCTAGAAGTAACAAGCTGGGATTTTTTTTTTATAATTTTATTTATTTATTTTAAATTCTGGTGCTGTCAGAGTCCGTGTGTCAGCTCAATATGTGATGTGCCTGTGTGTGGCAGATCGAACGTTCTCTTTAATATTAGATAGTCTGTGTGATAGGAGGGCATGAACTGTGTTTCCTGTGCAGCGTGGCCTTTCTGGGTCATTGAATGGTTGGCTACAGCCATTCGGAATGAGGGGCACAGCATGACTGTTGATTTCCTCTCTCTTTTCATTTTATTGTGATATTGGGTATTAATATTAGATGTATCCAATTATTACTGGGGTCATGCACATAAAGATAAACATGCCTTAAAGATCCTCTGATCCTCTCATCTGCATGTATTTGTTGATTAGGGGGACTGTCCAACATCAGCAAGGACAAAAAATAAATCATC
Organism: Enteromius unitaeniatus; assembly: GCA_032359435.1. Classification (NCBI taxonomy): domain Eukaryota; kingdom Metazoa; phylum Chordata; class Actinopteri; order Cypriniformes; family Cyprinidae; genus Enteromius; species Enteromius unitaeniatus. The sequence goes on along the minus strand of JAUMHI010000058.1, from coordinate 4,102,273 downwards.
AGTCTGGATGAAAATAACACAGCAGGGATGTTTACATTCATCACACTAGCACTGACTGTGTGAAAGTCAGCGTGTCATTGATCATTCAATTCATTTATGATGGGCGAGACCATGAGAATGACTGATTTCTCAATCAGGATTAATCCCTGTCGTTATCCATGTTTTCAACAATTTGTATCTATTAACGAATAATATTTTTTTTTTATCATTTGCAAGGCAGGGATTTGCATAATCATGTCAAGATGTGATTATTTCATTTGCACTGTACAATGTCGACATGAAACCAAAATTTACTCTATTTACTTTAAGTTCTCCCTGAAGTCTTTATACATCCCTGATTTTATCATGAATGATTCATCCATTATTTCAAAGAAAACTTTCCACATAACCTTTAATAACAATTAGCTTTGACTTAAAAAGAAAGAAACATCCTTCCATTTCAACTGATGTTACCATGAATGCTTATTTTTCAACCCAATTTTTTGTTGCATAGAGGCCAATCAGTTCCCAGTGGATAAGATAAAGACTTTAACCTAGACCTCAAACCGTTTAGAAAATATTATCTTATATTGTATTTATTTATACTCATTCTTGTCATGACCATGCATGAGCATTGAATGTTGTGGTCACTCTCCGAGGTCCTGAAAAGTCTTTCTTAATATGGATATAAAAAAAGCAAATAGTGCAAATATATAGGTATCCTCTGCATACTGGGAATATGTGCGTGTTTATATTATGCGCCCCTTGCCCAGCCTGTGGTTGAGTCATCAGTGTTCTGATGACTTCATCTGTGCTCAAACACTGCAGATATTTGGAGAGGAGCTGTTGGCTTTGACAGACTCCAGAGAGAAGAGAGTGACCTCATCCAAACAAATCACTCACACACTGCCCAGCCACAAACTTAAACTGACACTTCATGGACACTCAAGCACTCTTATGAAAAATAAACAAAGATTCCTATGAGCTTCTGTGGTGAAAATAATTTTTTTGCTGAAACTGCAAAGTTAATTATGGTTACCAGGGTTCCTACCATCATGGAGAAGATGGAAATATCAGAAAATCGACCATTTCTATATTACGTTTCCTTTATGTGTGAATTTGCTTCTTGAGCTTCAATGATAATTACATTTCACCATTAATAGAATGCAATTGTCGTTTCCCATAGAGTTTGATTTATTTCAGAATAATCTGTAAAAAATTACTTCAACTACACCAGATGTTTCTAATAGGTTCTTAGAAATGGCACTAAACAACAAAAGCAATGGTATAATAATAATAAATGATAAATAAATAATTAATGAATTAAAGCTGCAAGCAGCAATTATCTGCAAATGAGGAGCTAAGCAAGCATGACAGGGAACATCAGAAGTAACACTTTATTTTTACAGTTACACCCATTAGTTGCTTATTAGCATGCATATTACTAGAATTTTAGCCATTTATAAGAGCTAATTAAGCACACATTAATGCGTTATTATACATTACATTATTCTCCATCCCTAATACCTAAACTTAACAACTACCATACTTACTATTAATAAGGAGCAAATTAAAGTGCTCCTATTATGCCATTTTAAAGGTTGCTAATATTGCTTTATGAGTCTCTTAAAACAGGTTTGCATGTATGCAAGGTCAAGAAACACTTTAGCTAACTCCAAAAATAGATTTAATTTTACCCAATTTCTAAATGATTCGTAAACGACTCGTGTGAAAGAGTTTGAAGAGGTTTGTCTGATCCCCTTCTTTCCCTGAGCCCTCACTGCTGTGATTGGTCAGATGGCGCAGTCTTTTATGATTGGTCTACCGCTACAGCGTGTGACGGAAAAAGAAACACCCATTGCCATAACCGTCTTCGTGACATGATGTAATCCACGTGGAAATTGTACTGTTTGTGGGCAAGGCAAGTTGTTCGTGACATAGAACTTGGGTGACTTGTTTAGGCGAATGTGAGCAGACAACACTTCATTCAGAGAGTTTTTTGTTTGTTTGTTTTATCCTTGTTATTCCAAGCTTGGTAATGCTGGTGGATAGGGGCCATTATTTTGAAACTCCATAGAATGGCATAAATCCATCGTAAAATGAACCTATACACATTCAGGGGGTTAACACATGTCTTCTGTAGCAGATCAAAGAGTTTTTGTAACACAAATATTTCTACTCTTAAAGGCCATATGCGTATTCGCAAAAGAGTTGAATTCTGGCTTCTCAGCTGACCTCCGAATCTGTGTATTAACTATGAGGATAGGGCACTACTTAACACTGGTAACAAATTAAGTCAAAAACAAGAAGTTAAAAAATGTCAGAGGAATTCACTATAAGAACAAATGCAGCTTACATCATGCGTTGAGTACATCGCTTCGGGGTTAGTAGAATGTGGGGTAATTTTAACTTATTCTTTTAACAAGTGTTAACTATTCTAAAACGATACCCCAAAAATTAAAAATTGTTTAAATGTATTGACCAATAGGTGGCACACTGGCAAAGCTCATATACCCTCAGTTCATTGTTGTCATAACATGCACTAAATTTGGTTTGGAAAACCTAAAGCATTGTGAATCTGCAGCCTCATAGTCATTTTGCCGTGCTCTTTGTCTAATTCATTAACGAGTTTGACTACTCAACTTGAATTACATGAACTTTTGTCGCCATGGTCTCAAACCCTGCTCCAGAGTAGGCTTGCATCACCAATTCATAGGTTCTTCAATAAAAATGTTAAGTTTACACTACAGGCTTAGTAACTACTAGCTAATTTGTAAATAAATCTATACAATGTTCGGTTGCACCAGTAAGCCAGGACGTAGTTCGTAAACTCTTCTTAATGATGTTTACCCTAAACAATCCAATAGAAACCTTCAAAAATGTGAAGCAGAATGTTTAAATGCTGTGAATTTAAAATTATCCTAACTTATTTTGCCTCATGTAACTAATGGGAAAAAAAAGTTTCCATTTAAAATTTACTACTAAATCATGAATAATATTAGTCTAGCTATTTATGTAAATAACATTTGGAAACTGTCATTGAAATGAATAAGGATCAATAAAAATTACTGAAAGACAAAAAATAAAATCTATATTCAGTGATCACAAACAAATGGAAATTAATGGTTGACATTTGTGATAACGTTGATATTAGAAAATTTGTAAAACAATCAATGGACCGGAGTGTTGCCACACTGGCAAATGTGTTTGTCTGTCATGTTGGTATCATTGATTGCATCAGTTTTTCCCCTTCAAATAAGAACTTGATCTGTTTCTCAGAATGCAAACAAACCTCAAGCTGCTCTGAGTTTCAGAAAGCTTGTGTTACTGGTCTTTGTTGAAAGGATGCTGATAGAGAGGCATCAGCACAGCATCTCGCTCTCACACAATTACACACTTCTACAGGAGGATGAACTCCATGCAAGCCATTAAAATACAGATTTCTGCTTTCATTCCATTAGCTTCCAGCACGCTTTTGTTTGTGAGCAAGACATTAACAAAGATCTTAAATATTACTATGATTTTAAGAGTGGTGGTCCTTCAACACATTATCTCTCACAAACTCAAGTGTTTGTCTACTGAGGATACATTCCTTGAAAAGCGTGGATCTGTGTAAATTATTCCGGGGGAATTTAATATTTTTGTCTTGCATATAAAGTGTACTGTACTCTTTATAAGTTTTGGTTTGGTTTAAAATTTATTTTGAAAGAAGTTTCAGTAACACTTCAGAATCTGGACCCATTTTCACTATTAACTACTTGCTTATTAACATGCCTATTATTAACATATTGACTGTTTATTATTGCTTGCAAAGCACATATTTTGTGTAACCATATTTTTCATCCCTAATCCTACCAAATACGTAAACTTAACAACTACCTTACTAACTACTAGCAAATAATTGAGACACAAGTTGTAGTTAATGGTTTGTTAATTGTGAGAATTTGAAGTTTCGTATGGTCACCATGGCTGCATTTATTTGATGTATAACAGTAATTTTGTCAAATATAATTGCAATTTAGAATAACTGTTGTAGATTTTATAATGTAGTTTATTCATGTGATGTCAACTGAATTTTCAGCTATTTTTATTACTCATGATCCTTCAGAAATCATTCTAATATTCTCAAGAAATATTTCAACACTGTTTAGTATCTTTTTGTTTGTTTGTGTTGTTTCCTAAATTTAATTTTGCATTATTGACAATAGACGTTTTTTCCAGCAAAATGCAGCCGAAAAGTAATAATAATACAGGTTTAGAGCAACTTACATGACTGGAATGTGAATAAATGTGGATGGTACCTGCATTTATTTATTATTTATTCTCTAATACCACACCATCCCTGATTAAACCACAGCGAACAGCAGAAAATGCATTTAGCATAATCACATCACATTTAGAAACCGCTTTCCCACTTCATTATCATAATGTAAGTTCGATTGGCTAGTTAAATAGACTACCGTCTTCCTGAAAGTTGTCGGCACAGATCACTTTTTATTCTGAACAACTTTAAGTGTTGTACTGATCTGTCACACCCATCTACTTTCCCCCCCATCTTCTTTGTATAATCACCAAACATATTTTTTCCCCCTTATTTCATCATCTGCAATGCGTAAATGTGTGCTTCAGTGTTTTATATGCTTGTGTGAAAGCCTCACTTTCTCTCTCTCTCTCTGTCTCTTCGTTGATCATCCACCCCCGTTTCTGCCCCCCAGGATCTTCTCCCTCCATCAAGAGCTATTATAGGCCTCATTAGTGTCATCGAGCCAGATCACAACACTTCGGTTGTTTTAACACCGTCTCTCTTTTTATCTACTTCTTACTGTCTCCACCTGTCTCTGTATCTCTCATCCTGGATTTAGAGGGAGATGTACATAATGTTTTTTCATTTGTTTTGTTATTGTGTGGTAAAGAGGACTGTGTGTTTGTCAGCACTTAAACTTATATGTATAGTTGTCTCATATATGTTTAACAAAGCATGAGATTGACTGGTGCTTCTCTATTTATTATAGAGTACCCTTTAAAGATGCTGGCTGCTTCTTTATTCCCACTGTTAACAGAACAAATGGCTATGAATGTGTATTTTGGTCATTGTAACTCAACTAACTAATGAATTGCTGATTTTGTGGACCTCAAGAAGAAGGTTGATTTTCCTATTGCTGGACTGTGTACAAATGTGTTTGATGAACATCTTTGACTATCGCACTGCATCATATTGTTTATTCACTCGCCATCTGTGTCACATTTATAAGTGGAAAAATTGTTAAAAATAGTTTAAACATTTAAAATTGAATCTCAAGAGACATTATGTTGCAATTCATTCCATCAGCTGTGCTTCATCTAGCTGATTATTCACTTTGTTGAGTGCAAAAACAGGTCTACTGAAGTAAAAGTCATTATATCTGTCCCCTTTGGTTACTGTTGCTATGTCCGACAAGCCACACCGCTTTCCCGTTACACACAACATTGTCACACATTTCACGTTACACACCACATTGTCACACAGTAACAATTAACGCATAGCAAATGGGAAACTGACCACACACAGACAGAAAAGACAGAGCAGGTGACTTTTGGCTTGAAACAAGGTCTCGGTTTTAAAGTGTTGTCTTTTTTTAAGAAATCCTATTAATAAATACCATTTTGTGTCATGACAGATCACTGTATTTTCTCGGTTCAAGCGGCACACAGGAACTGGTCGTCTTTTCATGTTGACTTAAAGCACAAAATAAACATGAATGAACATCATAACGCATTTAACTTCAACCGCCGAATGACATTTTTTCCCCAACCAAAGTTAATTATTCTCCAGTCTGATTTGTTTGTTGGGTAATATGGCGGATTTGTTGTGTTATTGTTCAGTTAATCAGAATATTAAAAATTACTTTGAAACTAAAAGTCACAGAATAATTGCATTGCTGTGATCCATCATTTGATTGCACTTCAGAGTACCATCTCTAGTTAGCATTACCTAGTTATTTACTTTTCAAAATGAAATTTCAGTTAGAATTTAGGATGTGTAATTTCATGTACTGATTTATATTATGTTTATTTAACCCACGTGTACTTACATTAAAAAAGAATCACAATTTACTTACATACTAAGTATGTACACAATAGGTGCATTGCTTATTTGTGTTTAAATGTTCGTACGTACGTATGTACGTAACAAAACACACGTGATACATTTAGAATATTATGAACATATATAAGAAATTAAGTTTAGTAACGTAGAAGTGAAATAAAAATGGGCACTTGCAAAAATCTAATGTACTTAATATCTTTAGGGAAAACTAACCCCATCCAAACTAAGGCCTTGTAATGATGCTTGTCTATCTCGAGTCCATTGGCGACTGAAAAGAGGGGGGTGGCAGCCCTGAAGATTTATGTGTGTGTGCGTTTGTATGCACTGAGGCATATCTGTTGTTTGTGTGTTTTGAATCGTCCTCTTTGATTCATGACTTGCTGTCCCTGTCCTAATTACACACGGGCTCTGTAACCGAAGTGCTAATGGAATGAAATGACCTGGTCCCTCATCCGCTGTCAGCCTTTCTGAGACTACTGGAGATAAATCACCCGTCGGGCATTTCTTACACACACACATATACTCTATCCTGGCATCCCTCTGATGTTTTTCTGTATGCGTAGTATTTTATTGTCATGTCTGATTCTACCTAATGATTTAGTCTCTAGAGAATACTGCTCTGCTCTGATCCACATTGAGCATGAGTAATTAGCTTCCTTCTCACAGGCAAACGACACTGTTTGTTCCTCCATAACCTCCTGCTTTTTGATATTGCTGCTTTATTTGTGTGTCTGTAGGAGTTTGAGTCTCTTCATTTAGACTTTCTCTGACTTCCTGCATTATAGCCAATTAATTTCATTAAGCACAAAGTCCTGATTAGTGGTGGATGGAAAGGGAAGCATCGTTATTAATGTTTGTGATACAGGCATAAGTGTTAACTTTTTTCATAACTTTTTTTTCCCCTGGAAGACAATAAAATGCATGTAAACAAAAAATCCCATAGAGTTGCAATGAAGAAATTTAGGGACCAAAAATATTTAGCCTTTTTAAAAGGATTCTCCCCCGAGCCATGACCTAGCGGTTAGGTTGCATGCTCTATCATATTAGACCATGGTTCTCCTGTGGCTGACCCACATTCAAATCTGCATTATTTGCAGATTCCCTTTCGTTTTAGTGTTCTTACTATCCTGTCAATTTAAAATGGCAAAAAGCCCAAAAAACACGATTCTCATCATTATAATTCTTGCCTTCCCTGCTGTGGCGAGCCCTGGACCACAAGGACACAAGTGTGACTGCTGTTCTACATTCTCAATCAGTTCACAGAGTCGTCGGTGACAACGAAAGGGGCAAACTAGGAGATGGCTAGAGACAGAGAAGGGACGGAGGTAGTGAGACATTCCCTGAGATACACATCACACGATGCTCTCAGGATAGCAGAATGTGGCAGTGTGTATTGAGTACATGAATAATGCAGAGGAAGGAGCAGGACAGTGGTGCTAGCAGACGCTCGCTCACACACAAACACATGCACACACTTTTTGCACGGCAAGCTCCCACTCCTGGGACTCAGAGGCGTGCTCATTAGCTCTGCTGTGGCCACCCCTGCAGACTGGAACCCCTCACAGCGTGACAGTAGCAACAATGGCCTCGTTGCTCAGCCCAGCTGCAGCATGAAAGAGTATTGACCCAGGTATGGTGCCTCGGGCCACCGGCCTGCGCTCACAAACACACATTTGCACACTCCTCCATGGGCAAAACTTGTTTTCGAAAGATGAACCGTCAGGGCTAGGTACTGCGCTACTGGTCACAGACGAAGGTGTGAGCTGAATTGTCAATGAGGTTGGGAACAGGAAGAAGGAGTGACTTTTTCTGTGATTGACAGAATTCTCCTGTGCAATTATTGGTGAATTCCTGTAATGCTTTATATATTACTAGTGCCCTTCATGTTTATGTTAAACCTGCCCTACCCCACAGGCAGATCTTTCAAGGTTTCCTGAAGGTGAAGGGTGTCTAAGTTACATCACCTAACCACCGGGGTGCCTCAGGGTTTAGTGTTGGGCCCTCTCCTCTTCTTGAAATGCACTGCTTTACTTGGTCGAATTGTTCAATCAATTCAGTTTCTCCTATCACTTTTACCAGTGATTTGCAATATAAGGGCAATGAGACCTGTCTGAATATGCTTTAAAGCTTCTAGAATGGAATGTTGCAATGACATATACGCTGGCTTTCTTGAAAAACAATGCTTAATCGGATAATCAAGTCTTCAGTCATTTAAAGACTGCCCATGCCTCACTCCGCTGGCCATTAACATTAAGCCACCTATACCAAATTCATGGGTAAAGTCTATGACTGGACTTTGTACTGTTCCGGTAAACTTTGGATAAAAGTGCCTACTAAACCAGTATCATGTCAATGTAAAGCTCGTGCGGCTGTTACAGATAAGCCCCAGGTCTTCCTCTAGTATAATATTAAGGTGTTCCCATGGATTACAACAATTTGTATTATTGTTCCTTGCTGACCTTGTCCTACTTTAGCAATGTAGGGTAGAGCATTGACAATGTCATGTTCCATTTACACCACCACAGCAAAGCCAAGGCAAACTGTATTCTTTCTCTGCCACTCCCCTTCTCTCTATCCATTTTTATCTGTCCTCTATCCCATCTGTACTATCTGCTCTGCATGGTGTCTGCAGCAAAAAAAACAATGCTCTCCAGCTTCCTGTTATCAGCATAGATCTGCATTATCTCACACAATTATCAGCTCCAGAAACGGCACACGCTTTGGGATTTGAGTGCTGGCACGCTGCATGCTGCACAGTTGCATAAAAAGTTTTTAATGCCTGAGGTTCCGGTGTGTCTTTTTGTGGAGATTGAGGTAGTCTTTTCCATAGTGACAGTGTTTTGTTGTGTTAAAAATATTAGTGTACAAATAATATTTTTTTTGCTTGATCAACAGCCAGAACTTACAGAATTTAGTGGGGTAAAAGCCAGCAGTCGGACATAGACAAGTTATCACATTGATAGGAATGTCAAATTTGGTGTAAAATTATGGAACCACCATACATCAAGGATGCTTCCCTGGTTTCATTCTGCCATGCTTCGAAACGTTGTACAGCGGACAAGTGGTTTGAATAATGGAAAAACCATGAAACCTTACATGTTGTGTCACCTAGTCAGACATTATTCCAGCAACATAAGAGCAGTTTATTCTGGCCAAGTCCTGCGTAGTCAATAGAAGACAGTTTGACTGATGTGTGATGTGAGCAACCATAAGTAGGTTGTTTAGAAATGGGTTTACCTGAAGTCAATGCAATGTAAACGATATGTAACTATGTAAACAATGGGTTGGAAGTATCAGAGTGAATACTAGAAATACATGCACATTCTTGTACTCAGATTCTCAAAACAAAGCTTATCTGATGCCATGGACGTGATATCACTAACTTAAAATCCTCAAAAGTGCTCATAATATAACATTGGTACCTTGTGAGCACACAGTGCTTTTGTCTACAATGTCTATCAGGCAGGCAATAAAGGGAATGTGGGCAGTGTGTATGTGGCATCTATGGCTGACACTACCTGTAAAACTGAGTAAATGAAGCTAATTTACTGTACTAAAAACTAAAAACAAACTGTATTCTCTACAAAATGTTCTCTTTGAATCTAGACCTAGATTCTGAGCATTCTTATTTGCAAGGCTCTAACACACTAGTTCCATTAAGAGGTACAAGATTCCAAATGAATTACACATTTTACACACATCCTTTCGGACATCACTCTTTCCTTCTGCTTCTCACACCTTACAGCAAGGCAGGTCGATGCTCTGCTGTCTTCAGAACATCCAGTAGGATGAAAGAGTGATGAACCGAAGCCGGTTTGACGTAAACCAGTGCGAGCATGGATTATTCAATCAGACAAATTTGTGAGTGACAGTTGGTTGTTTTATGAATCCGACTGCTTTCACCACCTATGCAAAAAAGCTTTATATTTATGCAAATGATGCAAATTAATTTACATTGTTCTCCTTTTTTTTGAGAGTGACAGAGAGCACTTATTCACACGCGAGTGGGCAAGTGACAAAGGCTTTCAATTAAAGCAAGAAAAATCAAGCTCACTCATCCATCTCTCACCCCGGCCATCAACAAAGGCCTTTTAATTAGTATTCATTAATTGCAGCGCTGTAAAATCTATGCATGCTCATTTTTATCAAGCCATCAAAGACCTCACTAATTGCCTCTATAATATCAGAAATAGATCCAGCACACGATGAAGGGGTTTTCAAAGAACAGTACAAAGGGTAAAGAGGAAGAGGGCTCCATTTCACGGCCAGGCCACACAAAACATTGGTTTAGAATGGGAACAGTATGTTCTGAGTGACCAGAGTGCGGTTCATGCTGTTTATGAGTCAGCAGAGACTAAGACTGATCAGCATATTACGTGGATGGGTAATGTTAGAGAAAGCAAATGAACAAGAGTTAGGGGCCAATAGATTGCAGTAGGTTAAAAGATTAATCAGAATTAGAGCTTTGTGGCTTGCTTAGAGTCAAAATTTACTATTCATACACATTCACATTTACAATTGTAATCTCTGTAAGAAAACAATTCCGTTTTCACAATTTCCATTTCATGTGGAAAATGTTAGCACAGGACTGAAAATAAGTTCTTCAGGCGAGGTCAACTGGGAAGCTTCGTACTTGCATTTCTGCCATTTTCTACAAGGTTTCAAAGGAAATACAGGTTGACATTGAAATCACATTAAGCTTTGTCATTCTCTCCAGTGTTCTGTTCGAGTACGCCAATCAGCCTCAGACATCAGCAGGTCTAGAAATGTCATCAAGTTCATTAATTGTCATGAAGCCAATAGAACCCATCGACTATCAGAGATACAGACCTCAATACTTCAGTATTTACTGCTCTTTTACAACGAATGGTGATTAAAACACTAAAAACCTTCCCATTCCATTTTTGCTAATGATATTTCAAATAATTTGACTTCAAGCTATATATCAGCTAATATTTATCAAGGAGATGAATTCGAATCTACGTAAGTCATGTATTGCACATGCGGTGTCTGATTCTGAAGTGTTGTAAAAGTCTGATTTTTCTCTTTCTCTCTTTCTTTGCCCTCACTTCATCTGCTGGGTTTTTATACCCTTAAAGATTTGAAGTCTGACTGAAGAGAAAATAAACTTTATGTAATTGAAAGTAGCCTTTGAGTCATCGTGATTTTTTATATGTACATACTAATTTCCAATGTGAGAAACAATTAGAGGCTATGAAAGGAAAGGTTTAGAAAAATAAGTACAAGGTTGTTGAACTTTGTTCTGAACCACTCCATGTTTAGCTGAAGTCAGTGCAAAAACAATTATAGCAAAGGAAACTCTATTATAGCTTGTACTTTTCAAAGCAATTGTAGAACTTGAATTTTGACACTTGTTCTCGACTTATGTTCTTCTAGATAAATAAATGTAAGTGTAGTGGGGTTGGGGGAAAAACGAAAGAATGTACACATTGGGATTACCTTGTATATAGCATGGTGCATGAATATGGTAATCATTCAGTATTATAGTGCATAGCGAAGTACACAGTATAGTAGCTTTACCAGAGCTACTTTGTAAGGGAATACTAAACCTGCACCTTACAAACCAGAAAAAAATATAGTTTGAATTATATTCGGCATGCTTTCCTTTCAAACTATTTCAAACAACATTTGCTTCCTGTCTCACACCACAGCCATACATTCATACATGCGCTTTTAGCAGATGATACCCATTCTGCTTACCCACGCATTATTCAAAACTGCCTCAAACTGTTTATCATCTCATAGTCACCATTACTTTTCTGTCTGGTTAGGTATTATCTGAAGACAATGTGCATAATTGTATTAAAGCTCATCTGTTCATCTTACATGATTATACAGCCGCTGATGAAAGTGTGTGTGTTTTTATTCGTGTGTGGCATGTGTTTGTGAATTGATTGGGTTCATCTCCACATCTTCTCATCTTGTCCTCTTAACAGAACGGCGGGTCGTGCACTTGAGCGCGTGAGTGTAAGGAACATTGGAGTCTCCCTTAAGACCCCATCTGAGAATCTGTTATGCTAATATGCTAATAGGCATGTTAATTCAGTTGGTAATTACAAGGACTTGGGTGTACTGTTCCATGTGAGCCTTTGAAGTGGGGAAAGTAGGAAACTGCTTGCATATTAAATGCACAACAGAGCTTGTTTAGGTTCGGAGGAAGGAGTTGAAGAGAAAACGTTTGTTTTTGTGATGTTTTCTTATCAATGTTAAAATCTATCTAGGTAAGAAAGCTCATCCTATGTTCAGGGTTGCTAGTGATCGGGTTCAAGTGTGCTTCTCCATGACTGTACATTGAGTTGTTTAACAGGCTTGCCAGGTTCACCTAGATACACCTTTGCGGTTTTTAAGCTAGCTAGAGCAAGTAGGTTGTTCTTGGAGGTGTTGCTACAGTTGTTCTATGAATTTAGGCCATCCCAGTTGCTTCTGTCTTTTCTTGTTATCCCACACTGACTCAGTGTTGATATCAGAGCTCTGTGGAGGCTATACCATCTGTCGTGCTCATGCAAAAATCTCATTGGATTATTGCTGGAATGTATGGTAATCATTAATTAATATTTCCCACTGGTACACTAAAATGAAAATGGAAATAACCATTTTCAGAAAATGTGAAATGTAATTTACATCTATATTGTGCAGACTTTTACATTTCCCCCACTCCAGTTATGCATTTACACTGCAAGAAATAGCTTATCTTAGTATTTTTGTCTTGTTTATCAAAGTCAAAATATCTAAAAATTTTAATTCTTCAATCAATATATTTGTACAAGTCTTGTTTTCCAGGGGGAAAAAAACCTTATCTGCCTGTGGGGTTAGTAAAATACTGTTGTTTTAAGAATATTTTATTTACCCCACTGGCAGATAATTTTGCTCATCTAGTAAAAGTATTTTGATTTAATATATATTTTTTATTATTATTTTAGCCCGGTCTGAAAATGCAATTAAATATCCTAAAGAGGTTTACAGCCCATTGTGCTGTAGCTAACCTCTCTGGACATGGATGGAAGAGATTGGAAGATTGTTCAAAAAAACCCAGATTAACTTCCAAACAAATTCAAGCTGATCTGCAGACACAGGGTACAACAGTGTCAGACCACAAGATCCATTGGCATTTGAATGAAAAGGGAAGCTATGGTAGAAGACCCAGGAGGACACCACTGCTGACACAAAGGCATAAAAAAGCAAGATTGGAGTTTGCTAGAACTTGTGTGACAGAAGCAGAGAAAGTACTATGAGATGAGAAAAAAAGTAAAGCTTTTTGGTTAAGGACATCATGGCACTGTTTACAGAAAAAGAAATGAGGCCTTCAAAGAAAAGAAGTCATTACATTTAAACAGGGTGGAGGTTCAAAGATGTTTTTGGAAGGATTTTAGAATTTTATTGCCAACGTAGTGGCCAGTGTCAGAAAGCTGACCTCAGGTCATGGGTCTTCACGCATGACAGTGACCCAAAACACACTTCAAAAAGTACTTATAAATGGTTACAAACAAAGCCGTGGAGAGTTCTGGAATGGCCAGATCTGAATCCTTTAGAACACCTGTGGCAAGATCTCAAAACAGTAGTTGGAAGAAAGCAGCCTTCAAATCTGAATGCCTTTTGCAAAAGAATTGTGGTCCAAAATCCCAGTATAGTGGTGTAAGAAACTCATTCAAGGTTACAAGAAGATTTCAGTTCTTTTCAAAAGGGGTGCTACCAAATTAAGTTAACCCAATAATTTTTCCAGTGCATTTTTTGGGTTCAGTGTGGATTTGTTTCAGATTTTACTTTTCTTCAGGTGTTTTTGTTTGTTAGTTTTGTGTGTGTGTTGTTGTTTCAATGTAAACAACAAAAACAAAAAAAACTTGGGTACCAAAACATTTGCAACTGAAACAACAAAAGGGTTCATTTTCTGACAGAATTACAAGGGCGCCAATATTTTTGGCCATATGTGTGTGTGTGTGTGTGTGTGTGTGTGTTTTAATTCTTTTTGCAATCATTTAAGGGTTGCTGTTGTGTTGTCATGGCAACTAAAATATAAAATTGCATATAACTTTACAGAGAAAGGGTAGTAAGTGATTTTTTTTTCACATTTTACCATTCACATTGTACATGTCTTGTGGTTACCTTTTGAATACAGAGTTATTTAATGTGTACAGATTGGCCTCATTTAATTATATTGTACATTTGCTGTAAACTTAATAAGAGAGGAAATTAATTATTGTGGAAATAAGCATTTATTCCACAGTTGTTATAATTTTTAAATTGGAAATTTTTTAAAGTTAAAGTTAATGGCTTTTATTTAAGGCTGCATATAGCAGTCAAACTGAATCCCCCTTTAGACCAGACTGACTGTTGTCTGCATCTGATGACAGCCATAAAAAGCTGATGTGATTGAAGCTATCAATAGAGTTTAGATCTCACACATATTACGTGATTCGCTCCCTCCATCTTTCTCCGTCTCGTTACATTTTCCCACTGTCTTGTCTCGATTACTTTTTTTCAGTCTTTCACTCAATATATCTTGTCAGCATTCATTGTTCATGTCACACTGCAACCCTTTGCATCTGAGCTGCAAGATTCTGTGTCCAACTGAAATGAAATGAAAATGAAGGCAAACATAACGTCTTGCATTGAGTCAGACTGCTCCGGGCATGTTGGGCACATTGAATTGGGGCTGTGGTCTATCAGCTGCTGAGAAACAACTATTCAGCAGCTATTTAACGTAGCGCCTTCTAAGTAGCTGTTCCAAAACATTCTCCTCGTCCTCTATCTGGTGGACATTTGAGGGCTTTTCAGGGAGAACTTGTTTGTGAGTCATCTGGCTTCTCTCAAAGTAATTACTGGCAGGAGGAACAGATTTTTTTGTTTTGTTTTTTATTGCAAAACAAGCATTATTCAAAGCATTTTACATGCCAGGTTCTAGGGGCTAATGCACGAAAATCTTCTTCAGCGTTTTTTTGTTTGTCTGTTTGAAAACATGATTTTTTTCACTTTCATAAGAAAATTAACTATTTGCGTCAATGGTGGTTCTTGCTTGAAGACACTGATCAATTCAACCTCACTTTTAAATGCATGAATGTTTCGCCAATCATTATTACATATTGGGGTCTTTAGCGACCCGGACGGTTCAATTTGAGCAAATGACTTTACCATCGCAGTCATCATCAGAGCACACAGTACATTCACATCTGTCTCTTATATGTGATCTCAACTATATTCTTAAAACTATTCTTTTGAAATGACTTCAAAATCTATATTTACTGGCAGCTCATTCACCACTAGAAAATCACAACTTTTCATTTTTCAGCGGTCCATCGGTTTAGAAAAATATCGAAACTGTTTATTTTTGAGTGAGATGCTAACAGTCTAATTAGATTCGATGATCTATGCTAAACTACAGGTAAAAGTGCTACCGCCAGACTGGGAGATTGGCTGAATGGATTCCGAAACAGTAAAATTCAGCTTGTTTAACTCTAGGGGAGTTGAAAGCCTATTTTCAAAACAAATAGTGCAGTGTACCTTTAAGAGTTAATCATATGAGCGCACTATTTCATCATAAAGATCTTGACAGCGTAGATTTTAGGAAAGTATTCATATTTGATCAAAAATATCTTCATTTGTGTTCCAAAAATGAACAGAGGTCTTACGAGTTTAAACTTGCATCAGTGAGTAATCATTCAGTTCAGTTGTAGTGCCGATGGAAAATAGGTTGCACGCACAATATTTTCGCTGTGACCAGCTTGGCTCGGCTCGGCTTGGTTATGTGTAGGCACATTTTTGTAGAGTTGCTGAATTTTGAATTCAGTAGAATGTCGCGTGATAGCTGTCACTTCAGAAAACTTGTACACATTGCTAGTATTGCTATTTCTTGTGTAGCTAATGCTTAAATATACAAGTTTAAAATACCCCAATAAAGTAACCCACAAACTTTTTTGAGTTAAAAAAAAAACATGAAACTGGCAGTTAAAAAGACATTTTGTGAATCCGGCCTCAGGTGTTAATGTTAGACACTAAAAGTGTGGCCATGTGTACAAGTAAATTTTAAACAGGATGAATTATTCTTTTGTAATATTGTTCAAATAAATATACACTTATCGTATTCTTGTGCCTCTGTCAGCCCCTTGGAAGAGCTGCAGCTGTCAGTTAACAACAGTTGGGCTGCTAACCATGTGATTATGTTGCATAAATTTGGAAACGTCTATTTTTAAATAGGTAATGCCTTGTGTATTGGGGAGGAAGGAAATGAACTAAGATAAAGTGACGTGTTCAGCTGGGTACATAACCCTGTTGCCTAGTAACGGGTGCATATTGAGATGGGCAGGCTGGCTGGGGTGATGACATCAGAGATAAAGAGCACAAGCGTGTGTGTTCTCGCACAAGACATCATACTCTTCAGAAACGTGATGTAGATCCCACCACCCTTCTTATTATGGACCCCCACACTCAGACCTAATTCTCCGTCAAGAGTTTCTTTGGAATGTTAAAAAATAAATAAATCACCAGATTTGTCCCTTAGTGCCAGATTATTTCTTCCGACAGTGCTTTTGTGCACAAGCTGTCACCCTGGTAGTGTTTTGCCCGGTTGTTTTGAAGGTAAAGGGAGTGTTTTCTGGACACGCCGTCACAATCTGTGGACTCCTTGCTTAGATGTGGCTCAGCTTAAAAGAGTGTGTGAGATATGAACACAGAATAAGACAAACTTCTGAAGTGCCAGTTGATCCCAGTCTGTTCAGGAACTTCGGAGTAGTGTCTGAACATGATACAGTTCTCTGTGCTTCTGTATTGTGACTTCATTGGAGGTTTATGGCCTGCATACAGTTTTCAATTATCTTTTTGCTGTATCTGCCAATGAACTAATTGATTTTTTAGTTTTGTCCCTCATAATGTTCAATTAATATCACCAATATGCCATTTGATATTGGTCGTTTGATAATATAATATTCTTAAAAAATAAGGAAAATGTTCATTAAAGGGATGGTTCTTGTTGAATTGAATTGAATTGAATTGTTGAATGAAGTCAACAACAAAGTCCTTACTACCTTTCTGGGCATTGAATGTGTCAGTTGTGTTGCTGTTTACATTTCTCTCAGATTATTCATAAAAAATATCTTAACTTGTGTTTCACAAATGAATGAATATCTTCCCTATTTGGAATGACATGAGGGCGAGTAATTGACACAATTTTCATTTTTAATTGAACTAACTCTAACTATCATAATGTATGCTCAGATTTGGCACTTGCTAAATCAGACTAAAGTCAAGCTTCTCTAAAAAAGTAGTTTAAAGCTTTTTAAGGGCACTACATTTTTATAATGTAAATATCACATTATATAACAAGAAATCAGAGCAGTATTTTTCTTGCATAAAACTGTTAAGATTTAAATTAGGGCAACAGCCTCAGCTGAGCGCATTCATTTCCACACATAATGGATACAAACACCCTGATTATTCCACTGAACAAAAAAATGTGATTTTAAATTGATAAATTAGAAGATTAGCTCACCCGAAAAATACACATTCTGGCAGCATTTACTCACTCTCATGTCACCTAACTTTTTTGTTCATCTTGAAAACAGTGCAGATATCTTTAATGAAATGAGACTTCTGTCTCTCCAAAGAAAGTCCATGCAAACAAAAACATGCATATTGTGAAAGTAATTTATAGAAAATCAAGCAAGTTTTCAGAAGAGACATGATCACATGAACAAATTTAATCTATGCTTTTATTCCCATAAACTGAAGCTCAGGCTTGACTGACGAGCAAGAATCATTTTGTTCTCACACATCAAGCTATAGTTGAGCTAAAGTTTACATTTTTGGTGTCTGTTAAAGAAGAATATACCACTTCATTCATATGGATTTCGTTCATATCTCTTCATTAACTTTCAAAGGTTGAAATTCTTCACAGGAGTTTATTGGAGTGGAACTGAGTGAGAACTTGGTTGATTCATTCATCCTCGCACTATTTATCCCTGACCTGTGATCCTTTTTGTTTTATTTTTTGAATATTGATCACAGCTGAGCGATAACATTTCTTACAGTGTGTAGTTCACAAATCTAAAACGCTCTGTCTGAAATATGTGCCACAGACCCTGTGGTAAACTGGATTGTTCTGATTTATATTTTTGTGGAACAATTTTGTCTTATTTTTTACAAACGAACAGCTTTTATTTAAAATAGAAATATTTTGTAACATTATAAATGTTTTCACTTTTAATGACTATTTTCTGTTACAAAAATGACTGACTCCAAACTTTTAAATGGCTGTGTGTGTTTTTAAAGTTTTGTAGTCTAGTCATTTTCCTCTAGTCTGTCTATTATTAGCTCCTTCTTTCACACGCAGTATATATTTTTAGGCAGATTTGTAGCAGAAAAAGTTCCAAACGGCCTTCCCGATTTCACAGCGTGTGTTGTACATCTGCCAGCGTGAGGAGCAGGATTCACCGAGAGCTCTTAAAAAGATGAAGTGTCTGTCCTGCGCTGTTCATCAGAGGGGGCTTTCACTGACCCTCATTCACTCAGATGAAGCATCTCCTCTGTGAGACGCCATCGAGATGACATTGTAATGGGCTCTGTCACGCTGAAGTGCGGAGAGCCGCTAATTCTAAAAACAGACACGTCAAATCAGCGGCAAAGTACTCGAGTGTCGTACGGGTTACCATTCATGCTATTTTCAGCCTCTTATGATAGAGCCGAGCTCGTGGAGCGCGTTAAAGTGACTAAATAGGTTTCACGCTGCTTCTGGTTGACATCGTACGAGAGTGTGTCGTCTGCGAGCCTGTTTCCTGAGCTACATTTCATCTTCTTTCCGTACAGATGAGTGCGGTTGGCAGCTCCTGTTGGGGTTCTTCGGAAGGACAGATCCTGGTTCACGTGCTGCAGAAACTGGCTCTGCCTACTAGGTGAGTCAATCCACACAGGCTCGAGTCTCTTAGTGCGACCTTCATCTTTGATCCATTCATGTCGCCGACAGAGGCGAAGGTTCCTCGAGCTCGGGCCTCACCCTCATGATACAGGCCTATTGTGGCTGCCTGTGAGGGCCGGACCCCCCCTCCTCTTCCTTCTACTGGAAGGAGAAGGAATCCGTTTGAAGTTGCCCAGCCAAGCTTGGGAGGCAAAGCTTCAGTGATATTAGGTTCTTGGCAAAGCAGGGACGAAAACAATGCATAGCTTAATGATCACCACACCAAAATGCTTTCCGATCTGGAGACCCTTTGATAAAGTTTTAAAAGAGTATTCCAGTTGCGATTTAAGATATGCTCAAACAACATTTTGGATCATTACAAAAAATGACTTGTTACTACTGTCCTCAAGTGGAATTTATGTACACGGCGCAATACAATATACATTCAAAGATGTATATGTGGCCTTTCAAAGCGTACTGTATTTGATACATGCATGTAAGAAAGTGTGGTAAAGACTTTTTTTTGATCGTTCACTTTAGACATTCTGCTAATGGTAAGTAACTTTGCAACTACGTGTCAACTTAGTAGTCATTAGAGGATTAGTAGGCTGCCTGTTTAATATCTTCTGAAACTTTTTAACCTAAGTACATTGTAGTTAAGGCCACCTAATATAAAGTTTTAATGTGTCCCCAACATACTGTCAGAAACCTGAAACCAAAAGCAAGTACTAACTAACTAACCCTAAACCTACCCTAACAGTGAGTTAGTAGACATGTAGTTGCAAATTAATGAGAATTAGTTTACATGTTGTTATAAAGTTACTTATAGTTTGTAGAATGTCTAAAGTGGACTCTTCAAAGTAATAGTAATTAAAAAAAAAAGTGAAATACGTAGCGCCAGGTATGTTTGTGGGATGTCTGCCACTTAGAGGCAGTAAAAGAGCGTTTGTGGGTAAATTCTTTTAGCAGAAAAGTTTGTAAAAGTAATGCGTTATCTGATCGGTGCAAATAAATGGAGCATGTTAAATATAAACAGAAGATTACATGTGTCAAAACAACCCTCACTGGTTCTTGTGCTTCAAGCAAACACATTTACCATATTTGATGTGCACTGATCAATATTTATATGCAAACATAAATTAAAATCGGTGTAAAGTGATTATGTCTTAAACGACATTTAGAACACTCATTTGGATTGCTTTAACTGTCTTTATGAATCTTTTAAGCACTTTCAGTCTCAGGTTTTATTTAAATTTTTCATTTGCGCTTCTATAGGCTTGGTACAACAGTAACAGCATTTTTGGTAAACTAATTCTTTACCTCATGTTTAACCAGGAGTACTCCTTTAACGTATATGCAGATAACGTTGGATATATTAGTCTTTTGTGTTAGATTAGATAGTTTCACACAAATATTGTTGGCACTTTTTTGCCTTTTACTTTAAAACATAATGCTGATGTTGTGTTTAAATCATTTTTAATGCAACAAGCAGTATTTAGACTGGGGCTTGATTTCCAAATATTTGTATCTGCTCCACAATATATTGCAAACTTAATCTGGCTCCCTTTTTAATATAGAACTCTGTTCATGGTCCACTCCACTTCGCTATGGAACTACTTGTTTTCCTCAAAATATGACATTTCTGTATATTATGCTGGTAAAACGTGTTGAGTGGATTTCATGTTCTACAGCAATACTTTAAATATAATGCTAAAACTAAACAGTTGTGCTAATTGGTTTTCTTGATTTAGGACATATCGGACAGACAATGATAAGTACACCTCAGAAAAATATCTACTTGATTTTTAAATAATTCATACTCTGTAGTGGAACTTAAAGGAATTGAATTAGCACAGGTTCAGGTTACCTCGCTCAGCTTTAATTTGGAGCAATATTTTAAGTTTTTAAATTACTAATTCATTTAGGGTGAAATTCAGAGTGTTTGCATCATTAATATATGTGGACTGCGCTGTTATCTTATTTAAGCAGGTCTGTGCTTGGCACTGCTCTCTAATTACCATATTCATGAAGTAAACAGCAATTGTGAATAACTTTTGACTACATGCTTAATGTATTTAAGTAATCTAGTTAAATTCTGGTAAATCGCATACAGGTTAAAAGTATCAATTTCCAAGCACAAGCTGCTGTAGTAATTTTTGCAGAAGATTGTTGCCTAGCATTCTTTTCCACTTTAGAATACATTTTCGCAATGTCAAAAAACAACATGGAGGACACCGATTTGCACCAAGCTGAAAACATGGATGAGAGTGTGCTTGGGGAGTAGCTTGATGTTTATTTTGCTCCTGCTTCCCAGAGCGTCACTCTCTAAGATGCTGTCGCTCATCAGGACAGTGCACACACACACACCTGACAGGCCAAAATCATTTGCAGCGTCTCAAATGTGTACGGCAGATAAGGCACTGTGACGGACAAGGGCTTCTAGTAACCAACTTAAGGCAATGAATGAGCTTGAGACTTGCTATAAGTGAATTGATTATTTTTAACACAAGTTATCGGCTACTGAATTAAATGAAATTAACTGCATGGTTGCTGTAGAGGAGCACAAAAACATGTAGAGTATTCCCACCTCTTTTTTTTTTTTTTTCTTTCTCTCCAGGTCCCAGTCAGACATGACAGTGGCATCACTAGCTGGAGACATTGTGAAGGGCATCAGGAGTTTCACGCCTGGTATTTAATATGTATGTGTACTCATTTTGTATCCGTTACTGTGATTTGTAAGTGCCTTTTCAGAAGAGACTCAAACTCTTGTAATAGTGGTTGTAAAATATGCTCTGTAATTCTAGAATTACCAAAAATAAAAATGTCCACAATTAGGTAAATTTAAAGTCCATTTTATTGTTTAGCCAGGTCATTACCAAGTCTCCAACCAACAATCGCAGGCTACAATAATTAGGGGTTCTTTCTAAAGCTACCATCAAAAAATAGATCAAGACAGGGAAAATAAAAAGGGAGGGGGAAAAAAGCAAAACTGGTCCCAACTGATTGCAAACCCTTTGGAACTTCTTTAAAGCAAGAGAGTTGATATTTGGACTTCTCCAATTCTTGGTTTTATACAAAAGCTACACAATGTTACATTTGATAAGAATACAATTCAACTGATTAATTAGTGTTCTACACCATAAACTCGATAAAATCTTGATGGATCATTACCACTATAACTCAACACTATGAGAGAGAAAGAGAGACAGTCGAAAGGAATACAAAGTTCTGCAAAATAAAAGACGAGTATCATAAAGCAAGCTAGATAAGTACCATTACAGACTGAAATATCCTTTGAAAAATAAAAAGTAATAAAAAGTACAGGCAAGGCTAAGGTTGAAAATTCCATCTTAGGATTTGCTTTTTGGGCTTTCTTCTGTCAATCACACCAAATTCTGACCGACCAAGACCAGAACAAAAGTTTTACTTCCATGTGTTCCCATAGGAAACTCAGCTTGTATTAGTGTGTCAGGCACTTTCAGAGAAACTAGCCCACTCTCTTGAGCCCGCTCAGCAACTCTACAGGCCAAAATCACAATGCAGGTTCATTCAGATCAGACGATACAGCTGCAGCAGAGAGAAAAGAGGGGACAAACAGATTAAAATCCAATTCAAGGAGAGAAAACACACGCATACAGGACAGTAATCAATTCAGATGCAGCTCAGATTAGTTCTGCTGCCGGCGTGCTTTACTCCAGCCCGTCAAATCTCCTACACACAGTGCGGTCAGCACAGATCAAACACTCGTTGCGTTTGGGGGCGTCTTGGTGCCTCACCTAAAAAGTCATTGTATTTACAGATCGGTGTCAAACCAGGCCAGCTGATTGCTGTCGCCTGGCGGGAGGCCGTCGATCAGGTCCTGGGCGTGGCCAAGGTCGGGCAAGCCGTCTACGGGGTAATCAGGGCCGGGGTGGTGCCCACCCATCTCGTGCTCCATCATGGGATCCATGCCCATGGCATCCTGCCCGTAACCTCCAGAGTGGAAAGAGCGGTAGCTTGGGTCTGGAGGACGAAGGGAGTGGATAGGAAGTGGAGCACACACACACACACACACACGTACGTTAGAGGAAGCATATTAAACGGGCAGCTCACAATAGCACAACCTCAGACCCACAAGACCAGAGAGAGAACACAAGGCGTTTGACCCGACTCAAAGTCTCCTTCAGCAGGTTTACATGCATGCAAGATGAAAAGACACTTTTGTTTTATTAAAATGTCTGTTTAATATCACCTCATTTTGCAGTGATTCTTAGACTGAATCTTAGAACTGCTTTGAACGAATCGTTTCTCTAAACGGCTCCTTTCCGTGAGCCTACTCTGCTCTGATTGGTCTACCGCTTACAACAGTCATCAGTAAAATTACGTCGATTATTTTGGGAGACAATAACTTAATCGTGCACTTTTACAGCTTTGCAGATCGTTTACATTCACATCCAGCTACATTACACACTGCATGAAAGGCAATATTGCAGGGCCACTTTAAGAGAAATAAGTTTTTGGGGTTTTTTTCTAGGCTTATTTAGTGCCCTGTGTTTATGGAAAGCGCCAAGTGTATCTCTAGGTTTGGTGGGTGAAGGCTAATGAAGCAATGGATTAGTGAGCATCACACACAGATGCTGAGAGCTGATCTCATTTGTGAAAATGATGAACTTACCGTCCTGCCTGTAGCCCAGAGGCTCTCCCTGCGCGCCAATGTCCAACCCTAGATCTCCAGTCTGCAAACAGACACGTGAGAAAGATGCATGAGAGAAAGGCTTGCTTCAGCCTCGAATTGTGAGTATATCAGGACTAAATCAGTTCCACTAATGCTTTCAGAGTGCTTGAGGCTCATAAAAACAATAATGCTTTGTTAGAAAGAATCACCTGCCCAGTAAATTCTCAAATATAACACCCACATCTGCCATAACCGATTCTGTAATGCGCTGGGAATTTATAGGCATAATCTACAGCAGGGCTCTGTGCCAGCGTTGATTGCAGGATTTAGCAGAGATGAGCCCCCTTACCTCGTTCCAGGTCATGGGCTCAGTTCTGAACAGAGAGCTGGTGAGCTCCACAGACAGTCGTTTCTTGTAGTCCTGAGGCTTATCCTCAGACATGCGGAACAGAACTGCAGCAGCATACGTGGCTGTGGGCGAGAGATAGCAACGTTAGTGTGACCGAGAAAACATTCAAGCCAGCCCAGCTCACCCCAGCCACTGCCTCCAGTGGAAATCCATGCATAGCTGGGAAAACAAATCTGCATAGTGTTTTGCATTCACACTTGCTTCTCTGTTTTTATTCAGAGGAAGTTTAATGTGTTTCTTCGAACTCTGTTGAGGTAGTGACAGTGCTGCCCTCATTTATATATAATATATGTCTTTCAGCATCATTCTATGGTGTGCTGCTCATTAAGAGGTAAAGCACAAACTCACCAACTCCCTCGTTTCTAGAGTGGAGGAGCTCTGTCAGAGGAGCTGTGGCTCCCTCTGCCTCGATGGCCTCCGCTGCCTCCTTATCCTGAGCCAGCTCACACAGCACACCTGCAGCTACACGCTGGATGTTCTCGATAGGAGAATACAGCAACTGCAGAGAAAGACAGAGGCATGTCAGACATTCAGTAGATACCAACTTCATGAAAGGAAAAAGGGTCATAGATCTAGATCAATAGCCAGGTAACTTGGCAAAGTAAAAGATAACTAGATAGACAATAGAACGAGCATCATAAGACACACAGAGCTCTCGGTGACTGACCTGAACAAACAGTGGAATAGTGTTGAGTCCTCTGATGACGATTCTGTTGTGAATGTCTCTTGCTAGAATGTGCAGAGCTCCAGTGCAGCCCTCCACAATCTCCTCCATACGTACACCCTCCTGAAACGCAACGAAAACTTTATTTACACATCCATTGTGCAAGAAAATCACTGGATAACTTAGCTTGTGTGCGTATATGGATTAACTGGGTATGAGGTTTTTATTTCAGAATAAGGAAATTGCACAATTCAGATGACATAAAAGCTAGACAATCATTTAAACATGACTCACCACAAACTGCTGCTGTGTTCCACCCATGGAGGTGCGCCTCTGAGTGTCCTGATGGGCCCTGACCAAAAGCTGCACCAGGCGGGGAATGGCACCCTGCTCTCTGAGCGGGGCATGGTTGGCGGGGCACAGTGCCAGGTTACGGATCAGCCCCACTGTGGCCTGAGAAAGGACAAAAGTGGTAAAATAAACATTTATAGGAAAAAAAAAAAAAATTAAGTCCTCTTCATGCAAAAAGAAAGCTACTAAAAGACAGGAGTGATGATCTCTCATCACTTCCATACCTTAATGAGAGGCCAATGTGAGGGAGGGTGGAGCAATTTGACCACCACAGGCAGCCCATAGTGCAGCCGCACTGCATTCTGGGCCATCTCTGCATCCTGATGTCTGGATGTGAGGTGACGAAGAGCGCAGATAGCAGGCTCGGTGATGTCCTCTCTGTCTCCGGCACGAAGTACAGTGCGCACAAGGGCCTCTATGCCGCCCACTTGGCACACCATCATCTTGTTCTTGTAATTGTTGCAGGTGAGGTTGGACAGGATTCCAGCAGCACACGTCACCACGTTGATGTCGTCTGAACCGAGCAACTGGACCAGGGTGCCCAAGAGCCCCTCCATGCCCTCCTGTAGAACAGAAAGATCCAGAGTTGAGATGCGCTGCTTTATTCAACCCAGAATTAGCATCCATGACAAACTCGATCCAGTTTTTTTTTTTTTTTAGTCCTGCACACGACCAGCCACAGCCACTCGTAACATTTTACTACACATTACATGAGGTTGTAAGCCTACCATGAGTGGGTAAATGGTTAAATACACAAAATCATTCCAAAAATGTTTTGATAATTCAAGAATTCTGATGCCACAACAACAGCTGGGTGAAATGTACACATAGCACAGGCATTACAACCAAATGTAGCATCCGTTCATGCTCCATCAACACGATTTTTTTCACAATTTGATGTCCTAACTGTGTAGGGTCAAGAGCTGGCTACAGCCCCTAACCCCCGTCACAGACAATGGCAGGAATGACTGTTACCTGCACATCTACTTCTGCTAAAGACGTCTTCTCCATGGAAACAATGGGGAGACAGAAAGAGAGGGCTCATGTAGGAAGAACAGAAGACAGCGTAAAAGAGCTGAGGGAAAGAGACTGATGGATCAGTACCTGTTTGGTGGCAGCGTCTGAGAGATTCCTCAAAGTCCACAAACAGTTCTGTACCAGTCGCTGACTGGGGTCTGTAAGGTGAAGGCCAAGTGCTTGCATGCCACCTGAAAACAACACAAAGCTTTCACGCTCAACCCATCCTATATCAGCTGCTCTCACCATCCACTAAATTAAAGGTAAATGGACTCACCAGCCTCAACAATGGCAGGTTTGTTACTGGAGCAAACAGACAACACTTTGAGCACTCGACTGGTGGTCCACAAAAGTTTTTCATACGTGTAGGTCCTCATGATGTTGACCAGAGCCTGTGGGCCTCCGCTGGCCAAAATGATAAGCTGGGGGAAAAAAAGTATATATGTTTGAGTTACCTGAGATACTTAGGTTAGCAATAGACCATAAATACTGCACTGCTCAAACAAATGTAACTTTATAAAAAAAATATATAAAAAAAAGAACAAGAACACTGTGAAAACAAGCAATATTTAGATGTACTGTAATAGCTTAGTGTGATTGTGAGATCACAATGACTGATATGATAGAGCATATGCAGCATTTTCTCTGTATATCAGTATGAGTTTGGGTGCATTTAAAAAAATAACAAGCATGCACCAACAATCTCATATTTAAACTGAAAAGCCCTTATGGGTTTTTTTGTTTAACAATTAAAAAATGAGAAATATTTTGTTTATTATTACTATTAGTGATAAATACAATTCTAAGTGTTAGTTAAGTAGAGCCATATTGAATTTGTTTGGCAACATTATGCGGTTCTGCAGAGCAAACCTAGAGCTTTTAAAAACTCATTTTAAATCTCAATATTTATCTGAATAAACAGCCCTATAATGCTCAGACATTCAGTGCTAACGAAAAACATCAAGGTTCAAATCAAAAACACTTCCAAATATAGATCAGTATGTTGTTGCACTGCTAGTTATGAGTGACAAGATTTTTGAAAAATAAATACTACAATTTGTAAACAAGAGTATCTGGCCAAGAACCCTGCTTTGATGTGACTATCTTTGAGAAGTTTTTGTTTCTTACTTTGCTTTCCTGATTGCCATATGCCAAAATCTGAAGGCAGTCTGTCGTGATGGCGAGGAATTTGACGTTTGTTTTGTTTAACAAGGCCACCATTTTCTGCAGGCCTCCGGCCAAACGGACAGCCATCTTGGCTCCTTCCTGGTGCAGTAGCAGGTTGTGTAGAGTCGTAATGGCATAAAACAGTACAGAGTCCACTGGGGACCTGAAGAGACCACAGCAATATTAATTAGACCGAAACTACAGATAAATAATGTGATTCAAGCTTAAGCACACAGATCAGGTCTCAGTATGACTCAGCCTGCTAATTCTTGAATTCCAAACACACTACAACTTTCCTGATTCGAAAGATTCACAAGATATACATCCGCATGATGGTCGATATTTGTCTGCAATAGAGAGGATGAAGGTGAACCAACCCAAGCATTTTGACGAGGGCAGGGATGCCTCCCGATTTAAAGATGGAGAGCAGGCCTTCTCTGTGGTGGGAAAGATTGTGCAGGGTGCCAGAGGTGCAGCGGGCTGTTTCTACATCATTAGTGTTCTGCATCGTCCTTACAATGGCCGACACCATCTGTGGGGATCGCATGATGGCGTGACGAGAGGCCTCCTTCTTCGAGAGCTGGTGCACCATAACAGCTGCCTTATTTACCACCACCTGACGAAAACAGAAGAAACCAAGCCATTAGCACACTCTGATGGTGTCGCAGCACTGGCCATTTTTGACAGTCCATCCGTTCCCACCTGATCCTCATCGTTCAGTAGTTTGGTGAGTTCTGGAATGGCACGAGTGGCCAGCTCTGCATCGTCCTGGTAGTTAATTAGATTGACCACTGCATGCTTAAGCATCTGCGAGGGCTCGGCCAGGCGCTGGACATTGGTAGGGTGGGTAGAGTCGAACTGTGTGGAAGGTATCTGCATGCCCTCATCTAGAGTCTCTGGGAACATGGCCGCCCTGACTCTCTGGGCTCTGGTCATGGCGTACTGACCATCAATGTCTACAGAGAAACAACAGTACTATATCAAGCCATGGTCTTGTGCACTGCAAAAACAACTATAAAGATCTGTTATGTCTAATAATATAATACAGTGATTGTATATTTTCATTGTGGGATTAAGAAACTATCTAGAATAATAAAATAAGTAAATGAAATCCTTAAAATAGGAGAATAGAAAAACCACATACCTGCTACCTGGTCCTGGTTGAAGGACTGGTTAAAGCCCTGCTCCCACTCATACAGCACCTGATTATCCACATCCTCATCCTCTGGGTTGCCCTTGCCACTTAGGGATGGGGCAGTGGTTGTAGCCCCAGAATGGATGCCTGAGTCCAGGTAAGACTGTTGCTGCCAATGGCTGACCGCAGCCTTGCGATCTGGCTCCATGGCCATGTCGAGCTCCATCAAATCAGCTGCACATGAAACATTGCAAAATAAGAATCAAATCATATTTAAATCAAAACTTAAAATATTTTACTATATTTTACAACATGTAGAATAACTTACATTGGGTAGCCATGATTCTCTCACAGCCAAGCACAGCGTCCTAATCTGAAAAAACAAACACAGCAAAATGGTTAATTTCACATTCGTGGTGCCAACTTTCTCTCTCATTCTCATATAGCACTCAGCTCGGTCTCTCACACTCACAAGCATTCCACAAAGTCCAGCGTCCAAGCACACACAAGCCCCAGTGTTCAGACTGAATGCCCTCTGTCTCATAACCTGACTGCAGCTGGGATGAAAGAGTCAGGCAGGATGTGCCACACTACACACACAGCCACTCTTATTATCTCCAGGTCCCTCATGATATTGCCCGGAAAGAGCTTGGGGTGAACAATAAACAGTGCTACAGGAAATCAAGGGTCTGTGTTATACTTCAGAATTTGGGGGTTGTTGCAGGCGTTGATTCATCTATCCTTTAAACCGTCCTATTTTAATAAAGATTTGATTATAAAAGTTATAATTTTATACTTTTTATGCTTTTAAATATATATATATATATATATATATATATATATATAAAAGCATTTTATACAATATAAATGCTATGGTAACTTTTTCTACAAAGCTGAGATTGGTTTTGTTGATTTTATGAGAATTGTGACATTCCTGCTGCCTTGAAAGTATCAGTTACAATGCTATAAATTGACTAAAATCGGTTTCAAAATTAACACCAGCTTCTAGCAAACAGTGTTTGAACCTATAGCTGCTATTACTGCGAATTAAATTTTTTATTAATTATTTTTTGCATCCATTTAGAAGGTTCAATGAATGAAATATTTTTGATATGCATTTTAAAACAGGTGTCAACGGGCCACTTAAAATAACCCTGAATATATCAGGCAGACCTCATGATACAACGTTCTCCTGTCCGAAATATCTACATAGAAAGCCTGAGGAAGCTTTTTCTGCATTTTACAAAGTCACTGCATCACAAGCAGGATAATAAACCTTGCGCTATTAGAGTCACTCCAAACATCCAACCTCCATCTCCACCTCTAAGCCATGAGGGTTTTTAGTAAAAGAGGTGCTAAAGGTTTATATGACCTTCAATAATGAGCTCAGCCAGAAACCCCACCATTGCAACAGCGTCAATATGCACATGACATTCTTTGTCGATTGCCCATCAACGTCAGCAGTTAACACCTACTGAAGCGATATTGAATTCAGTGTCTCAGTCTGGGGGGCCCCGGTCTCCTTCCCTTTTGTGAGGCCTCCTCCAAAATTACCATAACACAAGCCCCAAGCCCACCTCCTTTATTCAGACGTACAACACCCCTCTCCAAGTCAGCAGGCAGAATGCAGCCCCTCTCCAAGACGTCTAACATTCACACGTAGCCTTGAGACCAAAACTGGCTGCCCATGTCTCTATTGTGTTGGTTAGCAAAACATACTGTTCCTCTCAGTCAAACAGCTCTTACAAAACACAAACATGTTGCAGCATGTGGAAAGGTCACTCGGCAGAACATTTCAGCTAGCTCTTGTCAACATTTTGCTATTCCTGTTCAGGGGCTGCTAGTCCATGTGGAACAGCACCACCGGGGGTTTAGTTTTATGATGTAGCAAGGGTCTTGGCAACCATTCAGAGAAAAATAACTTTTCCTGTTCGTTGGGCTCTAGTCTCGCACGCACTTTTGTCAGGATTTGGCTCTGGAAAGCAGCCTCTTCAAGTTCAGGAGCTGAATTAGGTCAAGTAAGGAAAGGCTAGACTGGAATACAGATGTGCGTTGTGTTGCACAGTCTATTATGGATAAACCTCAATTACACACAGACATAATGGGGCTTGCCTCTTTAAAAACACCAAGTCAGTCTATCCTATTTTAGAGCTATAATTATACAACAGACTGAACACTACGGCAACAAAATAGTGATGCACCGAAACATTTTCCATTTCAGCCAAAATAGTTTTGGAGGACGGAAATTGAGCGAGACGGTGACATTTTATTAGCTGTTCCCGATGGTGCTTTGTGTCAGAGAATGCTTTATGCACAACATGGATAAGCCACAACAGGTGATTGTTATATTAAAAGTTGATTTCTCAATTTAAATCCATCTTCAGTTTGATCAATTCTTTGAATATATATTAATCTAAAATTATGGCTAGAATGTTTTCTGTTGAAGTGTGACTGAACATTATTTGCAGTACACATACCATTTAATAATTTGCAGTAAGCTTTAGGTTTTAGATTTTTAAAAGCTTTTTAGGTTTTTTAGATTTTTAGCTAAAAAAAAAACATTTTTGGTGATGGAGCAGGCCACGCATCTGAGCAGAAAATGTAACCACAAACTTAATATCCACCATATTTCAGTTAGTCACAAAAACAAGAAGCTTAAAAGCATCTCGAGTTCAGTAATACGCAAACAGAGCCTGACATCAAATGGTAAACTAAAAGACAGCTAGTTTATATTAATTGAGCCTAATTAAAATTTTTCAGTGTTTTGGCGGAAAAAAAAGAAAAAAAAACACACACACACACTACAAAACACTTAAAACGGCGTCCTAGCTCAACAACGAAAGCAAAAAGTAGGCCGTGTTGTTTTTACAAATGGAAATGTCACCTGGACCAACACAGGTGCCAAAATAAACCCCCGGTCCAGGAGGAAAATGGAACTGACACCAAAGCCTACAAAAATTCCTGTGCAGCTCTGCGTCACACAGTCAAAATGACACGGTCGGCTCTTAAGTTACATATATTTGCCAATAACGAGGACAGTTCCTCTAGGAGGCAGCTGTCAGTATTGTGAATGCAGAGCATGGAAAGTGTGTTTGATAAGGGGATGTGTAAAACAGTGCTGCTGTGGCACTCCGCCTGGGGCTGCCGAGAGTTTCACAGCAGTCAGCCAGTCGCTCGGTCTACGGTTCACAACATCTGGAGTCAATTGGAGAGATAAACCCAGCAGCATTCAGGCCTTAACCCCCCTGCGGTATTACTGCTCACTCTCGCACGCAACGTGAGGTGCCAACTGAGCCTCAGCCTCCAAGAAATCCCACACACAAGCTACACGTAAGCAAGTCCTCTTGCTCACAGCCAGCTGAGATTGATGCATGGAAATAAGTCCTAACACACCACTACAGGTTTGTCTGGGTCATCGATGAGCTCATTTTGGATGCATTTAGACAATCGGTTTTCCCTTCCAGAGCTCAATGGCTGGGTTATACAATCATCTCAATGGACAGTGTGAATACAGTCATGAAAAGAAAAGCTTCTGGATGAGCTCTTCTAAATTTCAACTCCACCAGTTTCTTTATTTCAAAGACAGACTGGCTTGGGCATGGAAAAAAAACCCTAACCCTAATAACCTCATGCGTGTGTTTTCCACAGCGTGGCCAACACGCACATCTGAAACCAATCTGAATGCTTTGGTACCTCTACTGGGTAGAATATGGGTGGAGTTGGCCACATAGAAAAAGAGGGGAGGAAAGATTCACAGTACGCACAGAGCTCTAACAGAGAGGTCACTAACAATGAGCAGCAAATAAGCACTCATTACTCAAAGCCTGAATCTGACTTGGAACCTGACACACAAATCTGTAACGCATACATAGAATTTCAGACTCAGCGTTCTTAGGAAAAGCTAACGTCTGCATCACAAAACAATAGCCTGGACCAAACCCACCATTCTTGTGTCATTAGTCACTTCAACTCTTAACAGCCAGCTAGCTATTAGACCTCAAAGTCTATGAAACTTTCCATTTACAAAAATCTAAAACCAGATTGTTGGTTCCAACTGGCCCAATCCTAAAATAGTATACAAAGATTAGTAGTACACTTACGCATCCAGTATCCAACATATGCCCAAAAATAAATAAATTAAGCACCAAAAGTTCTCTCAAACACATGCCTGTTACATACTCAACGACGGGCTCCTCCAAAGAAATCTGAGGAGGCTTGAGAAGACCATGGCATTTGTTTGTAATCCTTGGCATTCGGACAGCATGTGAATTTAAATACCACCCAAATGGCCAGGGCTAAGTGCCTGTTGTGACCAGGGGCATGCAGCTTAGATAGCAATTTCAGCACCAGCATTCAGTTTCAGAGATCTGCCTATTGTGTGCAGTATTTCAAAAGATCTTAGTCGCTAGCTCACAGGAACATCCTATACTACACATCTGCTCCAAATGTGTCAATTGTGATGAGAGATGCTCTAACAGCACGATTCTGCGCACATGTGCACGTACACACAGTGTACCCTGACTTCATATACCTCACCCGCATCCAAACACATACTGTCGCCACTCTTCACATCTGAAATGACTGCCTCTGATGCTTCCATTAAGAGTTTAGGCAGGAAGACTCCAAACAAGCAGTGGAAGAAGACTGTGTTAGATCATAGGTAAAGGAACTTCAAATCCACCCATGCAGGTACAGTTAATGCAACCAAAATGATTCATGTAGTCCCACCACAAATGAAGCTCATTTAAATTTTACCCAATTCATTGAGCTAATCACAATAAAATGATCCACGTTTTAAGTAAATTGAACGAGCAGTTTCTCAGCATATACTTACTGATGTTCAACATGGGACTGAAAGAGACTAGAATAACTAATGTTAAAAAGTAAATTAGATATGCATACTGCCTTCAGTTAGACTCCAGGTGACAGAGGTGGAGGAAAAGGCACATGTGTTTACTTTTTAAGCCACGTGAATCATTAACAAATCTACTGCCTATCGTGTTTACAGCGGCGACTGCGCTAAAAAAAAAAAAACACCCCCTTCAAGAAAAATATAATCCCATACTTTTACAGATCCACAGACAGACTGCAGGAACGCCAGTTGAGAATGCAACAATATCACTCACTGCAAACTGAAGTGAAGATCAGGTCAGCTGCGTGTATTGGTCAGAAAACTGGGGATTGATGTATCGGTGGGGTATGCGCATCGAGGATCCCCACCCCCATCAACACAAGCTCCAGCAGAGTCAGATTTCACTCAAGCTCCTCCTCGACTTCCTCTCAACGGCCAAACACTTTAAATGTCTTTGTTTGTTTCTTACTGAGACTTAAATATAGGTCATATTTAGAGTACTTAACAGCGCATGACTTTACTAATATCAAACGCGATTATAACTCAAGGTGATAGAGAGCCAACCACGAATCTGAGCAGAAAATGTAACCGCAAACTTAATATCCACCATAAGTCACAAAAACAAGCTTAAAAGCATCTCGAGTTCAGTAACACGCAAACAGAGCTTGACGTCAAACGGTAAGCTAAAAGACGGCTAGTTTGTATTAGTTAACCACAGACTAACTTTCAGCCACACAACTGACTTAAACACGGGGTTGAGGTTGCGGTACGACTAAACCAACTTTATCTGTTGGATTTCACAGAGGTAATGTAAAAAGAAGGCAGGTAACCGGTTGAGTTAGGGGAGGATTTTAACACGGTCTCCACAAAACACTTTTCCAGCCCTAAAATGCTAACCAAGCTAGCAGCAAAGACACAAAATGTCTTAACACGGACCTTTAAATACATCTTTTTCTGAATCGTTACGTCGCTTGCAGTATTACTGTCGAACAGCTCCTCGTGTTTGTGTGTAAATGTGATTTGTTGGTGATTTTGCGGTGATATTTCCACTGGCTGATTCACCTCCTCTTTCCCCACAGCTGCAGAAAGACATTCCCTCCTAACATTCCGTACGATAACGAACCGCACGTTTTATCGGCGAAAACACTCACCTGTGTCAAAAGCTGTATATTCCCTTTTCGCTTTTCAGTACTTAAATGCGAATAAAGGCGACAATCCGTAGAGAAAATGTGAGAGACAGACCCGCGGCGCGCGGCGGCTCCTGCTGAGAGTGAATGTGTGCGCGAGGACTCCGCGCTCGCGCAGCAGCACACTGGGAAAGATGGCGTCACTCCATATGTGCGCGAGCCATTATAAAAACTCCTACCCGTGCCATATCCTGCCGCCCTCCGGAAAACTAGATCCCGTGCCGCTGGATCTTTATAGAAATTAAACCAAATGCGGTTTTCGTGCTCGACGAGGATTTGCAGATATAAAATTCAGTAGGGCTAAAGATGTCTGCGAGCTGATCGACCGAAATGCGAGATAATTTAGGGAGTATGTGAAAATATGGATTCGTGCGTATGAATACTAGAACTGCGCGGCTGTGGTGCGGCAAGGGGGCGCACCTATTCATTAAGTTTTATGACTATTGCGATAAAGAGTGTGTGTAGTATTGACGAGAAGCAACCCCACAAGATAACCAGACTAGAACCATGAATAAAAAATAGCAATTTATTTGTGGAAATAATTTGTGAAAAGCATGGGAAACGGAAGCTAATATGGGCTCGGCGCTTAGGTTTTAGAGGCGGAGGAAGTTTTTCTATCCCTTTCTTTGCTGTAGAACAATGCAGCGAGGATAGGAAAACCACGAGATTAAACTGCTGAGACATTTTACTCGTACATGCTAAAATGACGAGCTGTTTAATTGTATACTGTATTTACCAGAATTTAAAACTAGAAAAGCTTCGAGGACATTTGTCGGCTGCAGCAGAGCGTTTGGTTCGCGAAAGCAATCATTCAGTGTATGACGTTTAAACCCCTAAAATGATTGAAATCATATGATATTTAATACATGTCATTTAACGTTCATATGGTGCATGTATCCAAAACACAATTGTTGTTGTGGCTGTGTGCCTCCATTGTGAAGCTGTCATGTTCAGACTGGTTCTTACCTCAACTCTTCCCTGAGTTCCCATGCAAAAATAGAGAGAGGAGGGGCTGAGGAAACACAGTGCCAAAACACACTTTAACCATTTTTTTGTGTGTGTTAATCAATCATCTTTAATTGTAACAGTAAAACATTTTGAAGGCATTTTGCTATTTTGTATACCTTATGACAACATTGGTTATTGGCCCTTTCTATTCAGCTTATCAAACTCTTCTTGAGGATGGTAAACATTACAATTCAAAATGTAACAATTTCTAATACATATGAACAACATTTAAGATAGTTGAGTTAAAGTGATGACCCCTAAAGTCTGTTATAGTTTATTTCTCAGTATAAAAGTTTACATTGACTGGCCCATGGTTTCCCTTTAGTCTAATGACATTAAAAGCAGAACAGGAAAACAAAGCTGAGGTAAACAAAACATCTCATATTATTCCAATATTTGCATGTCAACTGGATTTAAAATAACATGCCAAGATAAACGCTACAATTCACCTCTTGTTCACATGACATTCAATATTTGTATTTAACTTTTAATATTAAATAAACACTGACCCCTATCAACATAACATTTTAATTTCATTCCAAAACTGTATTTGTAATACATTTTACAATACATATTTTCGTATAATTCGTATATGCATTGAACCTTAAATGTTATAACTTTCTCTGTTTTGCCTTACTGAAATATGTTTAAATTAATGTATTAAATTCTGTAAATAAAACTATATAATACAAAAGCAGCCATAACTGAGAGTAGAAATATTATTAATATGATTATTATTATTATGTATTATTCTAAATTGAAAATTGTTTCAGTGTATTGTTTTCTATTTGTTTTATTTTGTTTCCTCAGCAGAAGTAAGATATTGTGGTAATTTGTTCAATAAACAAATTTATGCATGCACAGAAGAATTTTTTTTTTTTTTTATTATTATTATCACAGTCACAACTAATTATATAAAATATGTATATAATGTATCATTTTATATTAATTGCACATAATTAAACATAGATTTATAAATGTATTGTATTATAATTATAATAATCACAAAACAATGTAAACATAACTCTCAGTTTGAATCATATGTGATCCTTACATCAGAGGGACTGACTTTATTCTGTTAATACATATTTAAAAAAAAAAAAAAAGAAAGAAAAAAGACAACCTGAACTATTTGCACTTTGCTCCTTTACATAGTGAAATCAGCATGTGATAAATAAAAAGAAAAAAAAAGAACAAAAGAACTCTTTCAGTCTTTCTCTTTTACACATACGCACACATCAGGATTACATATGCATCTCCTGCCTTCTCCCAGTAGGATCAAGCTGAGGAAAGAAGTCACAGGTCTTGCGCATAGCCAGGAGTGCCGGTTTACCTAAAGGAGAGCCGAGGTCATGTCCCGCGAAGCTTTGCTCTCCTACTGGAGTGTGTGTATGTGAGAGAGAGAGAGAGAGAGAGAGAGAGAGAGAAAGAAAGAGAAAGAGATATAGTGGGTTTATTTAGAGAAAGGCAGTATTTTCCCTCGGGAAGCCGGAGGAATTGAAGCTGTGTGCTGAGGGGAGGGGCACCTTTCTCTGCACGTGAATGAAAGGGGCGCGCTAAAACCCACTTGTGTGCTGGCATGATTGTTTACCATGACCCCGACTTCACCAAAGGTCTTGAACCGACATCCTGCCTGTCACAGTATTTGCTAGACAGAAGCCAGCCACATCCTGACCGGGTCCACGGTACCGACATGGAAGAGAATTGTCTTTGCAATCACTCATGTGACAAAAGTTTGCTTTTAGATAAATAAATATACTTGTGGTACTTTAATCACATTATTAAGAACACAACAGTGATGTTTAAGTGCTCCACACTGATAACAACGCTAATTGTAGAACTGTATATGATTTATTAATGTCCCGTGTAATTCCTATGCCTTAAAAACAATTACAAATAATAATAATACAAATAATAGGGTTGTGTGATTTGATAAGCTTTCCATGTAAAATCAGGTTTATAGGCATAGGTTTGATCAGTTAATTTTATTGTATATTTGTTCATGGCTACTTTCAGGTTCGAGTTGTTAAAAATTATGAAACCACAATAAATATTTTGGGCTACACTTGATATTAAGGTGTCATTGTTACAGTGTAATTTTACATTCAAATACTGAATAATATTAATTTACTACAGGTACTTACTGTACTCTAGGTTAAGGTTAGGATTTGGCTGAGGGTTACTTGCTTGTCATTATACATAATTGTTATTACAGTACATACATGTGTGTAACATGCACATCTTAAAATAAACTGTTGCTATATTTTGTATTATTGTCGTAGAAAAGAATAAATTCTCCAATATAAAAAACTAGGGCCAGATTTGCACAATTAAGGACTAAAAAGATGAAATCAGTAATCAGTAAAAAAAAAACACTGGATAAATAGCAAAATAAATGAACAGAAATGCTACCAAAAGAAGAAACATTTATTTAAATGATTGTCTGCTAGACCTTTATTATGTTCGGCAATATGTATTGGTCTGCCCATTTTTCAAAGAGCATGAAACATAAAAAAGACATTATCCATATTTTAGAACATTACTTACATGTAAACACATCTATTTTATATCACCATTATTATTCTTCAGAATAGTTTTATATTGTATAATTTGTGGAACAATTGTCCTGAATAACAACTCACAAGGTTGTTTTTAGAAATATTCATATACCATAATTGAAAAGGAAATATATATATATTTGTTTAAATAATAAAAGCTTTTTTTAGAAAACAAACAAAGGAAAATAACATTTAATTTTAAGAACAACACCTAGGGAACAGTTAAGAATTGAATTTAAGAGGAATCTAAAACAACCACTGCGATATTCTTTGTGGTGAAAGGTCAAATAAAAGCACTGACCCATCTACTACGCTTGTCAGATCATTTTAATTGCAAAATACCATATTTAATGCTCAAACAATGAATATACATTTCAGAATTTACAAGCATTTACATAAATTCTTTCAACAAATTAGCAACAGTCCAAGAAACAGTCCCAGTGAAATAAAAAAAAAATACAAACACACTAACGTCAGTCTTTTATTTATAAAAAAAAATACAATCTTCATTTTTTTATTGCAAACACACAAATAGCATCAACAAATAGCATTAAAGCCTCCCTCAGAGAATAAATTGCAATACTCTACAACTATTTTATGTTAATAGGCATTGCTGTTTAACTGTTAAATCACAGAACTCCAAATATCCAACTAGCCTCAGACATGCACATAAACAAATACAAAGCGTCTTTTCAGCGCGCCGACTCAAAATTCTCTTCAAAGTCTCTCCGCTTTGTAAGGTTGCACAGGCAACAATATCTGTGTGCGGACCAGCCCCTTTTGTGTTCTGGTTCATTGTAAGGTTCAAAAACACAGACTAAAGACTTGCTTTGCCACCCCCATTACATTCAACCCTCCACTTTTATTCCAACTGGTGCTATTGAAATCTCTAATACCGAATAAAGTTCGGGATCCCCAGATCAATTCGGTGTAGTGCATTGTGATTTTAAAATGGAAAGCTCCTCGTGAACACAGCATTAGAACTTGCAGAATTTCAGCCGGGTGCTGAATAAATACATCTGCATGAAAAAATGTGGAAAAAGGAAAGCAAAATGAGTTAAAGAAAGCAAGAGAAGAGGGGTGAAATTTTGCCTTTTCGATATATATATATAAGTGTCTTCACTAGTATTATTATTATTATTATTATTATTATTATAGTCAGATAGTTTACTTGTTTTTTTGTTATGTTTATAAAAACATTATTATTATTATTATTATAAGAAATCCAAAATGGAAGCATTTGATTAATTCTTAATATAGAATAATTCAGTCTTAATTTTGGTTTGGTATTTTACTCTCTGTGTCACTATTATTATTATTATTGTTATTATTATAAGAGTCTTACAATGCTGCTTGGTAAATTAAGCCTTGGTTAATGTAAAATAATAACATCAACAATGACAATAACCTGATACTTAAATTCCAGTGTTGAAATAAATATTTGTTTGTTAAATGATTACCAAGCAACACACACATAATTATTTCAAACAATACAGAATTGCTGTACAAAATTATTATTTTAATAACCCCCTATTATTAACATTTGTCGATGATGATAATAATGATAATGCTGTCAATTGTTTTTGCTGTTTCTCACCAACATTTATTAGTACTGACTGTTTTCTTTTTCTATTAATCTCCCCTGAAGCAAAAGAAAAACAAATCAAAGAACTGTTAAAAGATGAAGAGTGTAATGACATCAATAAACACCACCTAAAAACCGTATAATACACATCAGAGCGCTGTACACATCTCCATCAATTTTCTCTTTTCTTCCTGCTCTTGCTTATGCCGAGATCAGCCTTTTATCCTTTCTTTGTTTGCAAAAGTTAGAAAGGGGGGGATACGTCTTTGAAGACATATCAGAACATAAAGAAGTGACTGTGCAGTTTGTTTTAGACAAAAAGAGGATTCAGTCATGATGTAGAATTGTAGATGATCAACACAGAGACGTCTAATTCTAATATCCTGGTGGCCCTTATGATGCAGAAATGGCTGCTGCCTGTGTGTTATGATGTCCATGAGTCTGCGTATACATTGCAGAAAAATGGTATTTATATATAATGAATCTCAAGATTAAATAGGCCTTGAATTGCACTAGCTGGATGAAATAATAATAATCAAAGCAACTGATCTAAATTTAATATATACAGAGAATATCCTTATTCGCAATAGCCACGCCGCATTATTTCTACAATATTTAGACTAATATTGTATTCAAACTGGATGTCGCAAGACAGCTTCCAAAAAATTGAATTCCATTAAAAACTAATGAATTATTTTCTGTTTAATTTAAATGAACTATTTGGATAGTAGTTTGATGTGAAAACACAATCATCTGCAAGGAAACCAAAGGATGCAACACATGAATTCATGTGAAAACACAGGAAAAAAAACTGAATCAAAGCCAGCTTAAAAAAACATAATAGTGCTGAAAAAATGTGTCCTTTGAGGGAGGGTGAAAGAAAGAAAGCAAAGAGAGAGAAACGGGCAGAATATAATCTCATCATGCAGCGTCCACGGTACCTATTTACATCGAATGCAAAGAGGGCACGTCTGCCTGCGCATCCCTGCTGCGTGGAGTGAAAAGCAGGAACAAATCAAAGACACAGCTCATCTGTGTTTATATTTTCACACAATGAAAAACCTACTCTTTGTATAAATACCCCCCCCTCAATCTTTTATTATTGTATAAAAGCACCCCCCTCCTTCTCCCATTCCACAAATCCATCTATCCTGTCTTCCTCAGCAGCATGGATAATTAACACCGCTTTCTTATTTAAAAAAAAAAAGACTACTTTTACAAGGCTTATAATTATGTTCGGATTTTCGAAGTGATGCTAGATTTGTGCGACGCTGTCTGTGGTTGGGATTCAGGAGATATCGCGTGGTGCTTCATTATTGTTTCACCTTACAGACAATCACGGATCCTGCAAAGGTCACATCAGAAACGGTCTCCACACCTGTCATCTGACGTTCAGGATGATACCTTTTGCAGAAAACCGTGATACTCGGTAGCTCAATGACTCCCTGCACACACAGACAGATGCACTTGCATCAGTCAGTCGGACCACAACACCCCCCCCATCCCTCGCCCTCCATCTCCCCTCTGCAACATGCACAATGCTTCCATCGTTCTCCAGCTCAAAGTTTACAGCATCCCTAACACAATGATTTGCATTCTGCCCACTGGAATCGTGCCTAGATATCCTGAATTTTTCAGCCGTGCGTCACATGCATTTTTTAGACGGACTGACAGAATACAGACAGCACTGGCGGAATGACGGCTGCTTGTGTGTGTGACGTGTGTGTATTTTTAGGAAAAGAACATGGCGTGTGTGTGTTGCAAGAAGGCTGGTCCTGATCTAGCCGCATTGTTCAGACTCTTCACCTCTGCTTCACCAGCTGTATGATTCTGCCGACACACACACACCAGCTGACTGCGCTCCGAAAAATGCTTGCACATATCATTTTGGAACAAAACATGATGTAGTCTTGTTAGCATTGCAAATGCTGACTGTTTTGTTGACACTATAACTTTGAGGATGCTTGTAATACACTCAAAGGTAAAAAGCACAATATTTACACCTTCTGACCTTTTCAGACCCAGTCAAATGAGATCAGACAGCCATATTCTAATTCAAACAACAAAACAGAATCATTTCGAACACAATGCTCACCTTTCTTAGTTTGCTCGAGACCACTAGCATGTCACATCCATCAGGCAACGCATCGAACGGCACCAACAGTCCACGAGATCCTGCTCTATAAAACACAGTATAAGCAAAGCTAGAGGAACAAGCCTCAATCTTTTTCATCATAGATCTACTGCGAGCGAGGACCGATGTGACCACTGCTCCTCGTGAGCTCAACTTTCATGTAAGCCGGCGACAGATGCAGCTTTTGGGTCTCTTTTGGGGGGCCTCTCCCCAATATTTTAAGCCCAATTTTCTATGGTTTGATTTAGAGACGATGGGCTTGATGCCGGGAGTGAGACAGCAGGCTCAGCGGGGGCCATTAGCCATGGTGTGGTGGCCGACTTAAAAAGAGTTCAAGCTCCCGCAAGCGAAAGGAGGAGGGAAAAACCCCCAAGTCTTCCTTTGCCACCTTCTCTTCTTCAGTAACCTGATGATGGTGCTCATAGCAATGATAATCTATACCTCTATACCCTTCATCAACAGACGTCTGAATGGAGCACTGTTTTTGGAACTTTAGAATGTCGTTCAAAACAGAAAAACATTCAACGTGTTCTTTATTTTTGATGATGTGGAATATGAAGGTGCCATTTGTAAAAGAAAACTGTAGAAAAATCATTGTGTGTATTTAGTTTAAATAGTATGAGGTGTATTTGAAGAAGGGTCTCATATTGAGGGGCTTGTGATGCAGCAATAACAAAACAATAAAGTACTGTAAATAAACTGTGTTTGGGCCTGGAGTTCTTTTAGGTCTACTATTGTAATCTCAATATATACTGCAAGTACCATCAGATTCTTTTTAATGAACTATTTTCTGTTATTGATTTTTTATGGTTTTGTGCAGCTATAATATAATACATTTGGAAATCTGACATGAAATTATCATTCTTGAATAATTTTGAATTAATGTTCTTAATTCTTCAAATTATGTTTAGCAGTTTTATGACCATTTTTTCTATGCCAACTAAGAAACTGAACAAAATACTTGTTCAATAAATATTTAAAATAAATTATTTCTGCAACTGCATGACCACTGAAAAAGTAATTTCATTTCTAAAATGTCACGTAAACACGTAAACTGATTATTATTCAAAAAGTTAGTTTTTAAAAAGAAGTATGCTCACTATTTATTTTTATAAACTATTATTACTATTATTATTATTTACTGCAATACTGTTAAATTTATTGCTACAGATATAAATAAGTGTTTTTTATTATATTACATTTTAAAAATGAATACATTTCATTTATGGCAAAGCTGAATTTTTAG
The DNA here is from genome assembly GCA_032359435.1 of Enteromius unitaeniatus. Classification (NCBI taxonomy): domain Eukaryota; kingdom Metazoa; phylum Chordata; class Actinopteri; order Cypriniformes; family Cyprinidae; genus Enteromius; species Enteromius unitaeniatus. The sequence goes on along the minus strand of JAUMHI010000058.1, from coordinate 4,059,341 downwards.
CATAATTAATCTGGTATTACGTTGATCCCCCTATAGAAATCATTCTGATATGCTGACTGGCTCTAAAGAAACATTTCATATTATATTACAAGTTGAAAACAGTTGCACTGCTTAATTTTTTTGTGGAGACTTTGTTTTTCAGTATGCTTTGAGAATAGAAAGTACAGCATGCATTTCTGCAACATTATAAATGTCTCTACTGTCACTTCTGGTCAATTTAATCTGAATTAAACTTTTTTTCTTTTGTAATAATTTCTTTAAACATTTATGAATCAATTGTGATCTATCTGGCCTGTCTAATAGTTATCAGAAATCTGTAATTCACATCACAGGATAATCCACTTTTACTCATAACAAATAATATAAACTAAAATGACTTTTTTCACATAAGTGTTATGCATTTTTAATTAAATACTTCAGTAAAGCTTAAGGAATAATGTGAGATGTATGGCCGCTTTAAATGTACTGCTTTACTGATGAACAAGAAAACCTTTGATTAAACTTCCGTCTTTGAGATTCAGATAAGTCTGAAAAGATAGTGAAGACCAGAATTACTTTAAAGAACATCTTTCACAGATTCTGATTCAACGTCACATATAACAGCCAGGACTGATTCAAATAAAATGCACCACAGAAAAAAAAAGCCCTGTTGGTTGTTAAGTATCCCTTATACTTTTTAATGATGCCAAGTAACTTTGTTTCAGCAGGTTTGGCCAAACACTCAGTTAATTCTTCATAATGACAGTTTCTGTCACTGTGAAGAGTTTGAAGCTCAATATGTCTGATTATATGTTGGTTTAGACCTTGTTCTCTGCCCAGCCTCAATCGCAGCAGGGTGCCTCCAATTACGCCACTGATTAAGACACTCTTGTGCGAAAAACCTAATTGGCTTCGTGCTGCAGAGAGCTGCTGTTTTTTTTTTTTTTTTTTACCGTGGACATAAAACAAGAGGCACTGAGAGTGAAAAACAAGACCCTCTCTCTCCTTCACTTCGTATTTTCCCCAGTGGCCGAGGTTATTTTGAAGAATCCCTAACCGAGAACAGCTTAGCAGAACGGCACTTTGTACCTGTTGCCACCATCTTGTTTACCGATAACAAGCTGGCAACAAAACAGTGCAGAGAATTCACTTCTCAATAAACATTACAGCAGCATCTTCTCTCGTCGTCTTCAAATTAAATTATAAATCTAGAATTATCTACTCAACAGCTGTGTATGCTCGCTTTTGTTGCATGTGTTTTTCTTGCACGCCTCTGTTTCTCCCCGCTCCCTAAGCCCTGATAAGACCAGTTGTGTCTGTGTGTGTGTGTTGACGACTAGGAGGATGAGAAGGCTAGTTGGTTGGGGGTTTGAGAGCTGGTGACATTTGTTCCTGGGTTCTGTAGAGGACTCCCTGCTGTGTTGCACTGGGCTGAGGCAGAGCTTCTGAAGCTGGCCAGCCAGACCTCCAGGAGCTCTAACTAAGCCCCCTTCCCCCCATACGCACACACAAAGCGTACACATACATGGACACACCAGCACTTTCAGAAGCACGCTCACTCACACACAAATCCGCAATGTCAAATTACAAGCAAGTGGCACATGCACAAGCTAGAAAACATGAAAACGCATGCACAGATGCAGACCTCATCAATCATGGTTGCAAAATGCTACGTGCATCCGGTCATTTTCTGTTGTTTTTATCTTCTGCGTAAAAGCATTGCAGTGCAAATGAAAAAATAAAAGCATACACATTCGCACAGCTAATTCATAGCAGATTTAAAAACAGACTAACTTACATGTGACATCTCCTGCATGTATAGTGCTTGCAAAAAGCAGAAATCATGGTTAAAATGTAAGTAAATGGATGCAGCCTGTACATTTCAAAATAATCCCTGTTTAAAATGATCGATGCAAACAATATACGTGGTAATATGACTTTACTTTGGCAAAATTAGCTTGCTAATCTTTTCTGTGTTAGGTTATATCAAATTTAACAACTTCAGATGAAGCTACAAAGCAAATGTAAAAAAAAGAAAAAGTTTTGACAGAAAAATGAATGTACCCTACCATTAGAAAATTACAAAGACAGCATATTATTATTCATGAAAGATCACGTGACACTGAAGACTGGAGTAACGAATCCTAAAAATGTAGATTTGCATCACATAATTAAAATGTAATTAATTTGAATAAAATAAATAAATTAAAAGCAGTAAATTGAGATCATATTTTACAATATTACATTTTATGCTGCAATTTTAATAAAAAAAAAAGGGTGAGACCAGTACTTTCCAGTACTATGACATAATCTTACTGACCACTATGGAGAAAGCAGATATTAAATACAAAATGTGATTGTCACATTTTAGTAGCTCTCCCTGTCACCCTACTTATGTGTAGCACCTTGGTACTTAAAGATGAGAATTTTTATTAATAACTTTGTTGAATCAGACATCTTATTTCTCCATCTGTTAAGGCTCAGTTGAATCATTGGTAATATGCACATACTCATACACCTCAAGTATTTCATCCTCAAAGACGAGTGCCCTGTGACCGCTATCATTCAAATCATCTCAATATCATTATGAAATGGTAGCATCAGCAATTCCGCCAATTCCAGTTCACTGAAGACACCAGGGAGATTCCACACAGATGTAATCACACAAACGTAACAAAGCATTGGAAATGAATATGACCGTTATGATTAAGATTTTAATGCATTTACTCATACAGAGACATCATTATAGATGTGCAAATGTTAAAACATAGGCTACAATTTAAAATTTTTATTTCATTCAAACTGTGAGAGGCCTGTTTGAACATGGTTCTTGTATAGATTATAAATGGTTATCTGCACTAGCTTGTGATTCATCAATAAAAGAACAATGAATTACTCTGGCTTGATTGCGTCTGCTTTTGAGTCTTTAATACAAAAATATAAGTTCGATTTTCAGTTTCAAGCATCTTAATTTTCTATTATTTTCTATGATTCTGTTCAACAGCAAAAAAAAGAGTTTACAATCACATTAAAATACATAAATATTTTTTACTAGAACTCTTGTCAGCTTAAGAAAGAAAGAAAGAAAGAAAGAAAGAAAGATTTATGCACTAAATAATAAAAATACAGGGCCACTCAACTTTGGAAGATCAGGGGCCAGAAAGCCATTGTTAAAAGTCCATTTTTAATTGTAATCCTTTTTTAATGAACCATGATAACTTTAGATAGTATATCTGACTCCTGGAATTTTAAATTCTCCAAGATGTTTCCTCTCTTTTCTCTGACTGCGGTGTCCCTGGTTCAGACTGGCTCAGTGTTTTTGGTCGGCGAGATACCTGAAGTAATTATATGTATGAAAGCTGAGACACCAATTTATCAATAGTTTAAAGTGAACGTGATAACGCAAACATCAATAACCAGAAGCAATGAAACAGAAAATTAAAATTCAGAGTAAACAAGCGCAGTATGACATTATTGCTGTATTAGACCGAGAGCTGCAGGCCAATTTAGTGAGCCAGTTTAACAGCAGCCCCAAATGGGATTTGATTTGCGCGTGCGTGTGTGTGTGTGTGTGTGTACATGAGGAAAGGAGAAAGCGAGAGAGTGTGACTTTGTACTGCAGGTGAGTGAATATCTCATGCTCTCAGCCCTTGGACCCCCTGCTGTTTTCAATCAATACCATTAGAATGCCTGAGTCCGGTCACCCTGACTGTAATCTGTGTGTGTGTCTGTGTGTGTGTGTGTGTGTGTGTTTCTTAGCCAACCCCCTCCCTGCTATTATCAGTTCGATAAGCTTTGGCACAATTTAACACAGATTTGGGCGACGGCTCATTTTTTGGGTTTTTAATTTTTTGATTATCAGGAAAAATAAGGAAAACAGCAGATGGTCATGACAAGACTGAAAACTGCCTGATCAGTATAACAGAAGGATGTGAGTGAACTTTAATGCTTTTCTTTACCATATGAAGCTCAAATATACTTTTAAAAACCGGATGCCTCCCAAAGCCATATTTGAACTATATTAAAAAATAAGATGAGGTTTTTGAAATGGGTATGACAAGGTCATGTGATATATTATTGATTTATTAGTTACTTTTTTTTAAGTGAGTAAATCGATAGGGCAAATAAAAGAGAATGCATAATTTTATTTATATCTTAATAGAATTTAATAGGAGTGCAAAATAAATATTTGATGCTTTCACAAAATGCAATATTAAACAGTTTTATTAAATTATGTTTTATAACAATCTTAAACATATTTTATCACAATTTAACTATTTTTAATTTTCAATATATTGTAATAGTAATTTCAGCTTCTAGTAGTAAATATAGACTGCAATACTACAGGAGTCTAAATTAAGGAAGAACATCTGTATATGTCCGGCGGGTAGATGCAAATTAAATAGGTTAAATTAATCTGTCAACCCTAATTGTACACAGCTGCATTGAAACTGCAGATAAAAAAAATGATGTGCTCATATTATTGTGTTCAAAACAATAATTTTTGTTAATTGCACTTTATATTACACTGTAATTACACAGTAAGTACGATCATTACTAGCATATACATATATATATATATATATATATATATATATTCTCATGGTATATACTTGTGGCTGACATTTACTACACTGTCTACTTTGTTTGCACAAAAACAAATTTTTATAAACAGTTTAATAATTGCCTAATTATGTGTTTTCCTTTAAACATATGGACAATATCATCTACCTCACTCTAGGTTTTCTACTCACGTTAGGAAGAATATCATTTAATGATATCAATAATAGGTGCAAATATATTTTGAAAAGTGCATTTTTACATATAAAAAAGTCATTAGGTTTTAAACACTTCTTTCTTTACCTTCTACTGTTGGTTAAAATATAATACAATAATTCTCGAACAATTATTCCTGTTTAAAAAGCAAAGATGAACAACAGACACTTTCTCAGGGGTTGTCTTGGATCAGTGATAAAGAAAATTTGAACTTGAAAAGCATTTTAAACTTAACTGCATATTACCGCTCCAACGTTAATGGGTAATTCACAAGTAGGAATGCTGCAGCATTTATTTGTGATTGCTGTGACAAATTAAGCCCATATCAGGCAAAATTAAGTGTATGTAATGTAGTGAGAGCCGTACGGCGAGACTGAACTACCGCTAGCCTCATCATTGAAAGTGGGAATAAAGCACATTGGATGAATGGGCCATCAAGTACTGCTTTAATTGGATGGTTGTGGGGTGTCAAACTGGGGTTAAACGTATTTGCTGTGTACACAAATATGAAGCTGGGAATTTTATCTATGCTGAAAGTGAGGACTGGCCTCTGAATTAGAAACTTTAAAATGACTCTATTTTTCAGTTGGCACAAATGTTTTTGTTATTATGTAGAAAAATATTCTCCTATATTTTAATGTGATTTATTTAAAATCAGCTTTTTATGTTGTTTATTTTTCCTTTACACCTGTAACATAACAACATTTTTATTTTATTTTGAACTGCTGTGTCCTTTTCTTTTTATTGTCTGCCAGATAACCTTTGGTACTCTTTCTTTTTTTCTTTTTTTAGGACTTTTGATGCCATTTTTCTTCTGACAGGACACGGTTACAGACCCTTTTACGGCAGATGTTAAGAAGATTTTTTACGCCTGTTTTGTGTTCAGTGATGAAACATATACTGCAATAAGTTCAGCAGTATATTTTTCAAATAACCATACAATGCATATAAATAATTTTCTAAGATGCTTTTAAGGATGAAGTTGGAAATAGATGTATCTTCAGAAATACTGATAGTGAACAATGAGTAAAAAATATCTAATTTAAAATGCAACAAGTAGGCAGCATGTCAGTTTACTTATCAGAAGTGAAAATTATGAAACTATATTTCATACATTTACATTAAATAATTTACATACATTTATATTAAATACAATTTCAGCTTGTGTTTATTGAATTTTGGATAACACTTTATTTTAGGATGTCTTAAATAATTGCTTATGAGCATGCATATTACTAGAATATTACTATTAATAGTAGTAATAAAGTGCATATTATTCTACATGACCTTATTCTACAACCCAATACCTAAACGTAATAACTACCTTACTAACTATTAATAAGCAAATTAAGAATTTATTGAAGGTAAAGTCATACTTAATAGTGAATAAGTGTTTCCTATTCTTGTGTAATTTATAATCACTTGCCGTTAATAATCACCCCTTAACTAAATGTAACCTTGCAATTACACAAATAGTAATATTGATTAAAACAGGCTTACTATGTTTTTAGGGTTAATATTTATTTTAGTGCTAGCTGCTTGTAATTAAATACATTTTACTATATATATATATATACATATACATATATTTATATATATATATATATATATATATTTATTTAGATATATATATTAAAAAATCAAGTGTTTCTAAAATATTTCCTGAAACAGTGTATCGCAAGCCTAAACATTTTGAAAGCTAACACATGAAAGCTATTTTTTCATACACTACCAGTCTTCAAACTGATACGAACTCACTTGATTAGGATTCAGTACAGTAAATATCAAATCTTGACTCAAAAACAAAGAAAGTTTTTTTTAGGGGGCAGGGGGTGTTGCCGCAAGGTAATGATGTACCATTAGCATTAGCTAGCGTGTCACCTTTGCAGGTAAAATATAATTGGGTGCTGGAATGTCTCTGTATGATCGGCCCATCGTGCAGTGCATGCACATACTGCATTATTTAGCAGCGCTAGGCACAACGCAGCTAGGTAGCAATCTCCTTTCACACCCCATTAGCCAGCACTGATCCCGCGCTGGCAACAAGCTGCCCCATTCACAGCACACTAATTATTTTACATCAGTCACAGTATTTTTCCCCCAACAAATGTGACCAGTGATGCATAATTATGAGCGGTGGGGTTAGGAGAATGCTGAGGGCGCTGGGGACTAAATTGTAGCTATTTTAGAGAAAGCACAGATGCAAGCTGAGAGAACAATCAGGTCCCAACCTAACTCGGCTAGATACACCAATAATGTCTGAAAATGTAAAAAACAGGTGAGGAGGTGGTGCACTTAAAAGTCGGGAATTGTCTGCACCAACTTTTTAAGATTAAAGTTAGTCCTTAGAGATCGGTAAGTAGCAATTCTAGCTAAAGTTCTTTAAGAACTTTTACATTTTGTTTTAAAAAAAGCCGGAAGCAAAATAAAGTAAAAACATTGCATTCTGCACATAAAGACCTTCAACAGTGCTATAAATAGAAATGTATCACATTCTGTCACAACCTAATAACAAACCCAAACACTCATTGCACCTGTATGCTAATTCTATTAGCTTTAGCACAATCATTCCTTTGTAAGACAAAGACTGCGGAAATATCACAAGATAGCATTTTCACCCAACATACCTAGAGTTGACTTAATGTTGAACAGGACACAACAAGCACCATACAAAGGCCATAGCTGGTCTTGCTCGGTCAAAAATGTCCACCTTTAATCTCATCCAGAGAAGAAAACCATGTCCATTTCTTCAGTTTAAATGATGCAGGTGAAACACATCATTCTTCTTAAGAGGGAGAGGAAAATTTAGGTTTACTACTTGCTTGCCTTGTGATATTTCTGAGCCGTCAGCAATGCAGAAGCTGCTTTTCTCTCCCCTAATTCTGTGGACTTGAAGCTTTGAAGCCCCCCAACTGTGCACAGTATGGTCTTTGAAGCGGGGAAGAAATTCAGAGATTTAAAAAAATGGATAAAAAGCAGGGGGAACATGCTGCTCCTCACACATACTATTGTCTACATTTATCTGTTTTTAGGTGCCATGTTTGCTTTTGGATGCAGAAAGCCTGAATTGGACAAATCCCTGACTGGTAGCTACTACTGCAAAACATGAAACAGCAGAACTGTTTTTTTTGTGCAGTTATTATTATTATTATTATTATTTAATTCCTATACTGTACACTTTTATACTATCCTATCTAAATTCCTAATACTATATACTTTGATAAATAATATTTACAAATTGCACATCACGTCTTCTTCAAAAGGGAGTTTGCTAAAAATGGTACAGGTAGAGAACATTTAAATTGCTAACTTTGTTTCCTGTAATAATTGATTTGACTGTTGTATATATTAATTCTTATAGTGCAATTGGAGTAAAACAGTTTACTTTTGTGTTCCCGCTTTTTATTAGGTGGCCTAACTACTATGCACTTACATTTTAATTAATTAATTACAATGCATTAATCTGTACATGTTTTTACTTTGTACTTATATTTAAAATACCTGCATGTAATAACATCTTTAACTCATTTCTGTATTACACTCTTGACTCATTAACCCTTTTTATGTAAGTACATAGTAATAAAGGCTACCTAATATAAAGTGGGATTATTTTCTTTAAAATAGGTAGTTTATCATTGAACTAATGAAAAACTATACAATAATAAGGCTGAAACCATTCTTTAAAATTAAATTAAAAACTAAATTTCAATAATAATTCATAATTTAAAAAAGGGAAAATATAGTGGGTTAAGAGTTTTAAATTATTAGATGCTATGAAGTATATTAATATCAAACTGCATTATACATGTGTAGAGATCCCCAAGTTTTATAAAGGACATAAACCAACAAAAACTGGTGTTTTCCTGCTTTTTTTTCTTCTCAGTGAAGGCTAGTAAAGCTCCACGAGATCTTGTGAGAACTTAAACCAATATGGCCATAATGCTCATTGTTAGGAAGGCGTAATGTTATGCAAATGGATTTAGCTGAGGGGCCGGCTTCAGTAGTTTTAAGCTTGTGGCTTTGATAACCTCTATTACTAAAGGATTAGATGAACGCTGATGTTTTGTCAGTCTTCTTGGACACTAGTCTTCAACTCACGACTAATCCTGCAATTCTGATTGTCTGAATAGACTGGCTCGTCCATAGCATCTTGTCGATGACTTTCAGCAACGCCTTTTAATGAATTTTTTCCTGTAAATATACAGCTCAACAAACCGTAGTTTACAGTTCAATATACAAATTGCATATTAATGCCCACCTCTGACAAGGAAGGTTTTGATGAGTTTCTTTCAAAGAATATCTCTTTTATTGTTGTTGTTTTTTTTAAAGATATAGATTAAGCTTATCTCTTTTTTCCATCCACTGACCCCCTGTTGTTTTCTTCCTTTGAGCTTCTCTGAAACATCTCCAGATTTTTGGAGGTGATGGACTGTCTGCTCTCTGGCTGTTATGTTTATTTATTTGCTCATTGATTTTTCAACATGTATGTACACACGTTTCTCGGCTGACGGATTGATTTTTTGCAGCGCCAGAAATCCGTTCTGCATTTAGCCGTGTCCTGTGATCATATTCCATTTTAACCACTTCAGATGCACTTTGGGCCTTTCTGATTGTGGAGAATTGAATGATGGAAGCTAGGTTGTTTTCCCATGTTTTTTTAGCACTTCTAGCAAGAAAGCAGCTAGTGAAATGCATAATTTGTAAAACACTTTGTCAGTGAACCTTCAAAACCACAATTAATAAAGTAAATACATAATTACATATGTGTTTTCATATTCTACATGGACAGTCATATATATGAAGATTAAGGAGGGATTACATTTAAAAAAAAAATAGTTTTGAGTGTTGCAAATCCTCTTCTATAGAAAAAACAACATATAAACAGTGTACATCATCTACCATAAGGGTATTATAGCACAATATAGAATACTTATGACTTATGATAGAAATCAAATCCACAAAAAGGATGTGTCTATAATGATTAAATTTGGTCTTGTCTTTAAATTTAACTCCATTTTCACTCCACTTTGACCATAAACTTTAAGTGGAGGGGGAAAAAAAGGCATTAAGAGTCATTGTTGAACTCCAGCAGGACTCTCTGGACTCAATAATTTGATCAGCGAGTTCTCTCCAGGGGCTTTCAGTGCTGCTGTCAGCACTTAGGACCCCTTGTAGCTGAGACTTCTTTCTCTGCATTAACAGAATCCCAGACTGTCCAGAAAAACATGCCTCAGAAACAGGTATGAGGACGAGAGAAAGAGAGAGAGAGAGAGAGAGAGAGAGAGAGAGAGAGAGAAAGGGTTTGGTCTGTTATACAACATAGTATATAATACATACTTAAAACAGAGGAAGGTTAAGACTAGTCGTTAAAGTTAGTTAGCTTAACTTTTCTTTAAAACTGAAAATCAAAAATTCTGTTATATAAAAATGTATATTAGTCTAAGGTAAATATAAAAGATAAAACAAGATTACTCTTGGCAAACTGCTAGTTAAGACACTGTCTTAACACGAAGGCCTAGTTTACGCAACTGGCCCCTGTGTATCATTAAAAGGTGAATTATGTTGTGGAGAAAGTCTTCTAGAAAACATTTCTGCATTTGTATTTGTTATACAAGTGGAATATATGTGTTTGCATCATGCAAAATACACTTTTCCCATGAAAAACTTTATTGAGATTTTGAAAATAAAAAGAAAATCAGAAAATGCACTCAACATTGATATTTAGAAAAAACAAAAATCATTTTTGCACAAATAATATGTTTATGTACAAACATTTGCTGTATTTCCCAGCTATTGTTTATGCCACACACGTCTGCATGATATGTTGACCGGGGTTTATTGTGACGGTAGCATGCTTTATATGCTGGTTTATCTGTCCTCGTAACAGTTTTTATTTATGGATTTATTGATTCTTGTTTATTGATTGTTTTCATTTCTAAAAACTATTTTACTTTTTATACTGGCAAGGCAATTTGCAATTATACTGCATCCACATAAACAGCAAAGCATAAATATTTTTTTAATAAAATGTTTTTTATGTATATTTATTAATTTAGTTATTTATTTTTTCCCCAGGAAGATTTAATGAAACAAAGTTTAAATCAAGGATACTTCAATCTATGAAACTATGGCAAGGTTCCATCAGAATCTGCAAACAAATAATTTACTGGTAGCATTCGTTGTACTAAAAGATTTATTTCATGCACCGTCCAACTGAAATGACCCAGTAATTATAAACTACCACAGTAATTCTACTACTAAAAATGCACCTATTCATTATTTAGGAAATGTATTTATTTTCCCCTTTATAATAAAGCAAGCAGTGAAGAGTTTTGATTGCATTGATCCGCATTTGCATTTTAACGCTCTGAATTAATGGATGTTGCAATGTCCTCGTGTCGCTGACTAACACTTGACCCAGCTGAGGAACGGGAAATGCTCAAGGCACTGCTTATATTCCCTTAAAACTGGAATACGGCACGTTGACAAGTCTGGATCTGGGTGTTTGTGTCTTGGCAGAGACTGGGATAATGATAGACTATTGTGGCCCGTACAGCTGGAGTGCAGTTCCCAAAAGTGCCAGTCCTAATTTTCAATTACTACTGTCCGAAGTACAAGCAACAGTCCATAATTGCTTTATTTTCTAAACCTTCATGATCTGAGACTCTATTTGTTTTTAGTCGGCTGTTGAGGAATTGACCGAAAGAAGGTGCTGACAACCAAACTGCCATTTAAAGCGAAACACTGCTTCATCTGTGTTAAGGTCAGAGGGACTGTTAGTCATCAGCCACACCATTCTTAGTCTGAGGATCTCTCATGGTGTATCATATCAGCTGGGCTGATAGACTCTTGCCAACATTCCATACAAAAGTAGCACTCTGACTGTAAATGCAGTGGTTATGAAACCATGACGATAGCAGGGAGCTTTGTTATCATAGCTAAATGATCAATTACACTTAAGTTGACTTTTAGCTGTTAAAAGTCCATTCATTTTGGACTGCAAAGACAACTGTATTAAATCTGTGTGATTAGTGAAAATATTAGTAAAAATATTTGTTTGATAATGGAAAATGTGCTTCAGTTGGTAACAACTAAATTAACTGCCATTATATATAAGTCTCTATATGATTTACTGTGTCTGGATTATCCTGGCAAACATTAATGACTTAAATCAGATCACAGTAGAATTGGGTCTGCTCATTTTTCTGCTCACATTAATATTTGTCAAGCTTAAAGCTAGCTTTGTGAAAATGGGTCAATAAAACATAAGAGTGTCCATGATAACGAAAAGAAAAATCTTTCAGAAATCTTGTTTGAAACATGTAAGGTTCAAAAATGTATTCTTTGTCATGTTGGTTTCATTATGTTTCTGAAAATCTTCATTGAAAAAAGTTAGAATTTAAAGCCTCTACAGTTTTAATCATTATTTTCAAACTTTTTTGAAATGTAAAAATCTTTACCCTGAAAATAAATTTAATTTTATTTCAGGTGTCCTTGTTACAGTGTAAAGACCCCTTCACACTAAGCACGATAAACTATAACGACAACTATATTTACATCCACACCAGCGAACAATATCGTCTGTTTATTATAAGCTCAAGTGCATCTCCCGCTTTAAATTCTCAAGTGCGTGATAGCAGTATTGATTCTGATTGGTTGTCACTGTTTTTATTGTTCATTAGCTGGACTAAATCATTCTGAAAATCATTCCAACAATATTGTTTCTGTATGCCTTTATTGTTACAATTGTGGTGTTGACACTATATTCGTTAACACTGAGAACGATTTTTAGAACAATATTTTTATCATTATCATGCTTGGTGTAAACTAGCCTTAATGAAACATTTAAGCACTCAGTAATATTAATGAACTAAGTGATACTAATAAACTATGTACTTACTGTATGGGTGGGTTGGTTAAAGTAGTTGAGGGTTACTTGCACATAATTATACATAATCTATTTTTATTATAATAGTAGGCACATGTAACATGGACACTTTAAGATACACAATTTAAAAATATGAGTGTCAAATATGTTCTTTATATATATGTGTATACACACACACACACACACACACACACACACACAGATATAAAACATCAAAATCAGGTAGATTTTATTTTAAATTTGTCATTAAAAGAGGACAAACTGTATTTCTAGTATTTACTCTGTTCATTCACAGTTTGATGTACACTGAGTGAAGGCAGTCAAATCTTGCTGTAGAACGCAGTAGACAACATGGAAAAGATATCGAAAAGCACAGTGCTTCCCACCACAGGGACCAATTTGAAGCCTGTGCAACATCCGTTACCACACACACACACACACACACACACACACAGATATGCCAAAGCTCAACCCTGACAGGTGGGATTCTGACTGCTGGCTCTTTCAGGGGGTTTCTCAGGGGACCAGTGCGAGTGTCTGCCTCCATACCTCGCACACACAGCCAGAATATGAGTCTGACAGTCTCTGATACTGAGCTGCGGCTCTGGGAAAAAGTGGCCTTCATTAGTTTGACTCTGCACTGAAAGATCTGAAGGCATCTTTTAAAATGAGCCTATAGTGTTATGTAATAATATATAGCTATTGTTATGTATTTGGAGCCACACCGTTCCTTCCATTTAAGGGATGTTAGCATAGCCATAGTAAGAGATGTGTTGTTAGTAGGTCAGTGCTGGAAAAATAATCTTTTCTGCATTGTACAGGCCTCCAGCAAATAAATTAGATTAAGTGAGAAAAGAAATTTAAAATCTAGGAAGCGAAAACTCACAAAAAAAGTTTTAAGAAAGGCAGAAAGTGTGTTTCAGGGACTCAAAGGAAATTGAATGTGAGCCGAACTTGTATTTGCAATGAACAGATTTATTTTTTTACTAACAAACCCATTAACAAATGTGCTATTCATAAGTTAATATAACTAACTGAACCTTACTGTAAAGTGTTACTGAAAACTATCCTTCAATTGGATTAAATATGCTTTAACTGTTGTAAAATATCTGTTAGACACGTTACAATAGACTACTATTATTAAAATATTGTTATTTTTATGCTTAAACAACCAGATAACAAGATAACAGACCAGATCTTATACTGTATAACAAGAAAGGGTTCCTTTTATTGTATTGTTTTTATTATTAAAGTTTTAGTACTGGATATTGAGTATGGACATTTCCACAGCAGGGTGTCTAGAGAGAGAACACCTTGTCAGCTATTTGTCATGCAAGGTATACGAGCATCAGGACAACTCAATCTCACTCATCTCACAGTTCCTAAATCACCCAATGACTCTGAAACAGTGAACACCTCTGTAATAGTAATTCAGTGAAGTGTGATGAGCTCGGAAGCTTGATCCTCCTGAGCCAGCCTGTGATTGATTCAATGAGATTCAGCCTCATCGAACAGATTCATGATTTGGAGAGCAATCAACGCGCGGTTATGGTCTATGCATTAGCACCTGTCTGCACACAACCTTACATGTATCTATTTGCAGTTCTGCATACCAGTAAACTATTGAGCACAACATTGGAAAAAAAGTAACATTATTATTATTAAAAATTATAAGAATAATGATACATTTATATTTTTTAATTATTTATATGTAAAAATTATATTGCTAATTATTTATAATAATAAGAATAATATTAATTATTATAAAGGTATATATTTTTTGCTGTGAGCAAATTTTTTGCAAACCTTTATTTCTGGTTGAACTCCTTTTGCATTCACATTACAAACTGCACATAACACAGAAGTTACCTTCTATTAATTATACATGGTGATAATTACAGTTCCTTGTACCTTGTACCTTAACAATTATGTATAATGAATATTATTTGTAACCAGAGGGGGAAAAAAATCACACATTTCCATAGGTGACTACTGCAGTTAGTTGGAATCTGCACAGAGGATTGCATTGTGATTAGTAGGGAATCTAATTTATTAGACCATTGTTTTCATGTCTATTTGTGGAAATGGCCAATAAATCACACATATGGTTGAGGGGTTCCTAATTATATAGCGGCTCAGATAACTGGAACAAAAAAACTTCAGCAGAGAAGTTGCTCAATGTGTTGTTGGCCAAATGTGAAGAATCAGTAAAGGGCAGAAGATTAAATCTAGCCCTAGTAAGAGTCGCTTTTTTTGTCAATGCAGTGTGGAACTGTTACAGATCTGCCAGGCTCTACCCCCAGCCAATCACAGTGCTTACTCTCCCCAGAATTCAAATCAGCATTACCTGCATCTCATCATCACCGCAGTCAGCAGCCCTATATAACCACACCTCAGTCTGTGTCCGGGTCTCGTTTCTACAAAGTGGACTCAATCCTATACTCCTTAAATTGTGACTACTGAAATACCCTGTACTTACCTCCTTGTTCTTCTTTGTTACAGTTTGTCTCCTGTGTTCCTAGAAAGTCCCAGTGTTTGTGGTGTGTGGTTGTCTCTTGTGGTTGGCTCCAACATGTCTTCTCGTCTCCTGGTGTCTGCCTTTCTCTGCCGTACCTGCAAAAAATAAAGAGATCTCCATTACTCTGCCTTCATGAACTGAAACTCACTGACACTGACTGGATACTCACCTCTCAAGACCGATCTTCTCTGTTCATACTCTGCTGTGCAATTAACAACTTGTTATTCTCACTTACATCCTGTGTAGAGTCTGCTTCCGTAACAGCAGATGGAATGAGCAGTCACTTCTAACAACCTACAGTCAGAATTTGGAACCCAGACTTCAGCTGATGTTGACTGCTTATGATGACTCCATCAGACTGGAAAAATTCAACCTTCCAGACCAACCTTCCAAAACTGACCACGACCCGTGGTGAGTGCAATTCAACCTTCCATAGAAAGTACGCACCCATTACCTACATGTGTAATGTTTACTGCATCTAATATTTCAATTCCAGTTTCTGTACTGCAATGGAAATGACTCTGGGTCAGCTGGTACCTTCATTGCCGGGCACCTCTCCCACCAGCTTGGACTCAAGACCACCGCCACTGAGATGTCTACCAGGTGGAGTCCATGGCGGTAAAGCCATTTAGCTGCAGAAATTTGAGATTCCAGGCTGGACCACTGTCACTGCAGGTCACTGCAGGTTCTATTTTGTGGCCAAGAAGGACAGAGGCTTGTGGCCCTGTATAGACTACCGAGCGCTCAATAAAATTGTAAAATTGTAAAATTGTTTTTTGCCGTACCTGCAAAAAATAAAGAGATCTCCATTACTCTGCCTTTACAAACTGAAACTCTGACTCTTGGATACTCACCTCTCAAGACCAATCTTCTCTGTTCATACTCTGCTGTGCAAAATAAACAACTTGTTATTCTCACTTACATCCTGTGTAGAGTCTGCTTCCATTACAGGAACAGTATTGAAACACATGATATCACTCCGTTAATCTACGGAACTGTATGTATTAAAAAGGGCAGTCACATAAAGCGGCATTTGATTGAGAAGCGTACATAAAATAAAGGAAATGCTATTAAACTGTACTGTTTGAAAAAAATTATATTGAGGACAGTTTTGAGATGGCTTGAGAAAATAGAAATGGCTTTTAAAATAAAATGATTTGTCCCATAAAATTATGATTTCAAATTATGCCATCTGATTTCCAGGAATTGTATATGAGTGTTGTGAAGAGAACACAGTCTCAAAACCAATCTGTACATATACATGTTAATTTATACAAATTCGTACAACCTCACTCGTACGATTTTGTATGATTTGTCTAAACCCCCGTGACGAATAGGTTTAGGGGGTGGGTTAGGTGTAAGTCATTCGTACAAATTCGTACAAACTGGCAACTCGTAAAATATGTATGATTTAGCAAAAAATTATTGCCATGAAAAGACCCTTTTTGAATAAAAAATATTTTACTGTTTAGTAAAATATTTGGTATGGCCCTTTCTTATGGATGCTATCTTCTAATTTCATCATGAGCTAAATGTAATTAGGAAGTAGTCTCCTTTAGTTTCCAGACTAAAAAGTGGTGTCCCTTATCCACTCTCATGATTTTAACAGCAATGCCTATGGGGTATATGCTTGTCTTTAATAAAGGTAAAAAAAAGAACTGTTAAGATAATTATTGCAAATGGACATAACGAACATTTTTGTTCTATTTTTTATTTAGTAAAGGTTAAGAAGGCAGCAGTGTTCTTTAAGGATACTCCAATTATCATTTAAAACTAAGTGGATGAATTACAAACAAAAAGTGTCTATATGCCAGCAGTCTGCCATGCTGCAGACAGCAAGTTCAGTCTCTATCTCTAATCCTCTTTTAAGCACATGACGCACTGGAGCCAGTCGGGTGCAGTGTCAAGTCGCAGGGCTGCCACATTCTTCCCTTTGTTCCAATCTTTAGAGCTCAGACACTTAGGTGACTTTTTAAGGAGATCTCATGTTTGAAACATTGAATTATTATCAGCACATAATAGGAATGGAATTCTCTGCAACTTTCTCTTCTCTATAATGATGTGGGCTCCTGTGGAAAGCCTCGCCTTTCGCATTAGAAAGAAGTATTCATTTGTATTCTTGAGATGTTGGAAAAACGGAATACAAATTGAACATCAGCTGGGATGAAGGATGTTTGTAGGTTGAGGGAGCACACACTGCTAATTTGAATTGTGGTGAACGGTGTGCACCTTACCCATGACCATCACAAAAGAAATCAATAAAAAGAAACCTGTCAGACATTCAGAGGGATCAAAAAAACATCCTTTGCATGTTCAAAGATGACTATGATTTTTAAAAAAGTTTTCACTTATACCCATCTATGTCATTGATTGAAACTTTTATGCAGGATTATCTTGCCCTGAGGCTTATGGACCTGTTGGCGACAACTCACCACTTGACAGAAGTGAGTCAGAAGAGGGAAGGACTTTTTAAAATCACATAAACACTAACTCAATACAATCTTAAAATGGCTGTTCTGTGCACATAGTGCACGCATCATTCCAAATGGCAGTAGATTGGGGCTACACATGCCACTTTTTTCCTGGTGTTTCTTCTACAGCTCCATCTGTGCTTCGATTTCCCAGAAAACCAGGCGGGGCCCCAGAGCCTCGGTTTGGTCCTGTAATTATGCAAGCCTGGTTAGCCACATACCATCCGTCACTGCCACGGCTCTTCACAAACCCATCATTTACTGCACGTCCACATGTAGACGCAGGAACCGCAACTCTGCAGTAAGCAGGGACACAGATGTCAGGGTTGGTGAGGGCCAGGGCCCTGGTGATGGTGCTCCAGTTGGGGTGGAAAATACAGTAGTCCTGCAGGAGCTCCTGTTGGCAGTTAGCCTGTTGGACTACAGGCTTTTCTCGACCTTTGTGTGGAAAAACAAACTGCGGACCCCAAGAGTCCATCAGCAAGCCTGGTTCAGCACTGGAGGCTGACAAAGATGAGAGAGCAATGCTATTCTTGGTCAGAACCGAGCATAGCTAACAGTTTTATTATGGGAAGCATGCTAATTTCATTCTACATATCATAGGGTGACGGCTTTAGCACTGAAAATGTGTTTAAAAAATAACTTAATGTAATAAAAAAGCACATAATAGGTTTATCTGCTGACATTCAGTTTCTGATGGACGGAATTTCCCATCTGTCCGTTATTTAGAGAAAAAGTGACAGAGCAACTGTCTTATTTTATTTATTTATTTATTTTTTCATTGAAATGAGACACTGTTCATAAACTAGATTCAGTGCCAGGGGGCTTTATTCATTTTCTTGGATCCTACATGATATAGCTGCACTTGTGCCAAAGAGGAAATCCTTTGGGAGCAAAATTAAGATCGTGTTTACAGTGGTGGGATTTACACTAACCGCTCAAACGAGCAAGGGCTCCATAGAAGAGATAATTATAAGATTATTATACTGTGAGAATTTTAATTAACATTCAGCCACAGGACACTGCAAACCTTTTAGGCTTTTCCTGCATCAAAAATTATAAGGCCAGCTGTCAGTGGCAGCCAGTATTAGATAAAAACATGTTTTAAGACAATTCTTATTGTTCTTTTTATTAATAATTGTCTGTGGAAAAAACTATGATGATATACATATGTAGTGTCAAACATTCAAATACAAACACACATGAATAAACGTGACTTAAACAACAGAAGATGTAACATAAAATCCAAACATAAAAAGAAAAAAAACAACAACTAAAAAACCATTTACCATTCTGACCATAACTGACCATTCAACAACATGTCAGTTAATTTAACAGAATTATTATTTAATAACAGATTCATTCTAAAAGAAAACTGTAAATAGAAAAGTAAAAGTGTTTGTGTGTGATTGTATGGATTAAGAAGGAGGGCCAGGTGGCGGCAACATGTTGGCCCCAAAACACCACGCCCGCGTTGAGGGACATGCCCAGTCATTTCAGCAGATGGGTTAAAAGCCAGACTCGTTTAGCTAACACATGGGTTCTGACAGCACCTCAGGCCCAGTCTGTCCCTCATCTGCAACTAGTTGAGCCAGATCAACTAATGGAGGCTGGTCGATCCAGCCAGGCCCTTCCTTGCTTGCCCCTAGGTGAGCGTTGGCTTCTAGGACAAAATATCTAAATCAATGCCAAAGCCGCAGTGTCTCAGCTGGGTCAGGGTCCTGTTTGGGGAAAAAAACTTTATGAACAATGGAAGCAAGCGATTATGGAAACATGGAGGAGGCTCATGCATGGGAAACGTGTGTTTAGGTAAAAATGTGACATTCAGTTGGGCTCAGGTGATCAGAGTGGATTAGAGGAGCCTCTTAGGAGAGCCTAAGTAGGACAGTGGTTGTTTTTAAAGGTTGTGGTTAAACTTGAATTTGGGGTGTTTTTGGGAGGTGTTGGAGCCATTTGAATATTTAAATTCATGCCCCAAAAATTCAAGCGCAAGCTCCGTCTGTTTGAAGTGCAACAGCTTAATAAAGACGCTGATTATCTCTTATCTCATATCAGCCTGAGAAAACAGAATCTTTATGGAAAGGTACTCAAGAACTTCATGCTGCATGGAACTGATACTGAGAGCTGCAGGATGTTATCAGAGTCTCAGTTTGACTCACATGGACGTCACTGCTGTGGATGATGCCAGTCAAAGAGTCAAAGATGTGGGATGAACAATATTTCTACAGACTCTCATATGTGCCTTTCACAAGGAAATTCTATTTATCCTTTTTATCTCATTGACCTTCACTTCATTCTTACATTGACTGAGTTCACTTGAATGCTCATATATGATAAGAATAATGTTAATTTTAATAAGTTAAATGCACAGAAAAAAGGCTATATCTAATGAGTAACATTTGCTACTTGCCATTTTTGAAGGCCAGTAGTATAGGAATATATAGGGATATTTTCATTCTAAAGATCAAAAATGTGTATATGATATGAGGGCTGGATGAGTCATTCCTATTTTCTCTGCTTTTTCTGGAAGAGGAAGACTTTACAATTTGTATATTTGATAAAGATTAATTTTGTCAACGTTTAGGAGTATACTAGATTGTTGCAAAGCAAATAATAAAAAGGCCATTTATTAACCCATTTAGGACTTCCAACGTAATTTTACGTTTTTAATTAATTTCAGATTTAAAATGCTTCATAATAGGAAGGAAACCCAGACTTTTGTGGAAGTCAGCAGGATGGCAATCAGTGTTGCTCTTCCTCTGGTTGCCTGGCTTGCACGCAAACCTGCAGCCCACATTTGCAGAAGACCAGATTAAAAAACCTGATAAACTAAAAGCATCTATCAACAGTTACGCTAATTCTTTGTGAACAAGCAGTTCTCTGGGATTATGTATTATGTTTACACATTTCTTTTTAATGTTGAATTTTTTTTTTTTTTTTTACCAACTTTTCAAACTCTTGGAAACACACACATACAAACAAACACGTGTTGGTATTTTTGGTTATGGGGACTCTCCATAAGCATAATGTTTTTTATACTATACAAACTGTATGTGCTATGCCCTAAATCAACCCTACACACCTTAGAGGAAACTTTGTGCATTTTTAGATCTAAAAAACTACACCATTTAGTATTTTTTAAGTCTTTTGAATTACATTTACAGTGTCCTCATAAACCTCCTTCAAATTGCAATACCTCTCTCATACCCATGCCATTAAACAAATTAAACCACACACACACACACACACACACACAAGAGGTATAGCTTAACATTTATAAAAACAATTTAGAATGGAAATTGCAATGCCAAGATCATGACTAAATGCATACATTGAATATAATGTAAGTCACTATTGATAAAAGTATCATCATTATGACCTGCTCTGTTTTAGAAAAATACACTTTGTATTGCAGTTTATTTCTTTTTTTTTAAGTCACACTATTTTGTATAATTAAAATAAAATGAAAAACATATTATGGCTAGCACAATGATTTTTCTTACTTTTTTAAAATGCTGTCTATAAACATATAGTCTGCTGGCATTCTAGCAGTTCAAAATAAATGTTAAGGGTCTCAGTAGCAGTTATTGGTGATAATAGTCTCTTGATATTTGCCCATTCAAAATATTCCAGGGCATTAAATGTTCAGATGTTATCTGAAAACTTGTTCTGTTCCCTCAGAGCACATTATCAGAGTGAATCATTGCTTGTAGGCATTTTCAGACCGTGTAAATTCATCAAGATGTCGTTCAATAAGGTCACCATTAATCCCCTGTGCTGTCTGTATCCTGCTTGGTGACGTCCTGTGAATGATAATGCACCATCAGAAATGAATACTTGCAAAAACACACTGGAGCTGCTTTCAGTCCCTGTGGGTCAATGTGACTAAGGATTATCACAAAGTCATTTCACTCCTCTTGTCTATGACGATCATGACTGTAGTGGAAAAACTGACTTGACAATCAAAACCTCTCAGCACTTGCTTGTCAGAAGGACTCTGAGCTTCTGTTGAGTTTAGAATTGAATCTTGTAGCTTGTCCTGGCAATTGATTATTTTGAAGTATTCATCTAAACATCAAGAAAAGATCAGTTTTTTACAGTTTGTCCAACACAGTCTCACGAGAAATTCGTATATATTCGTACGAGGTGCCAAATTTGTGCCAATTCATACTAAATCGTACGACCTCACTTTGTCTAAAACCAAGTGATGGGTAGGTTTAGGGGAGGGGTTATGTTTAGGTCATTCGTACAAATTCATACGAATTGGCATCTCGTAAAATACGTACGATTTAAAATAAATCAGGTTGGTTTGTCAGGTGTTACCTGAACTGAAAATATTGTATATAAATGTGCTTATGCGATATCTTTTTATTTTGGCTATTCAAAATATGATCAAGTTAAACTTAGTCAAACATTCTGTCATCATTTATACATCCTAATGTCATTTCAAACCCATACATTTAGGGTTTGAAATGACATTAGGATTTTTTAAAATATAAATTATTCTAAAATAACATGATGCAATATATGTATAGGTGCGTATGTATAAGTATAATTGAAGACACTGAAAAGTAGGAAGAGAATGAAAAACATCATAAAAGTGGTCCATCTGAATTGTGCAGTAAGTTCCACATATTTTTAAGGCGTAAGAAAAAACTGAAGTTTAAAAGTGCACTTGTAATCACAAATTACAAAGAAATATTTTGGAAACCATGACTTTTCCCTCAATAAACTCCCAATTTTTTTAGTAAGGTCATTATTAAGTTTATGTATAGGGTAGGATTAAGGGATCTAAAATATGGCCATGCAGAACAAGGCTTAAAATATGTGCCATAAAAGTACTAATAAAAATGCATGCTGATAAGCAACTAGTTAATTGTGAAATATGGAAAAGAACAGCGTGGGCATTCTTCAAAACATTTTGTTTTCTGAAGAAGAAAGAAAGTCAAACATGTTTGGAACGACATGTGGGTGAGTTGGAAAGCGTCCTAATGAAAAGAAATCGCTGCTGTCCTACTTTAGCACTGTTCTGAATTTCCTATCAGTTGACAGGAGTGAGTTGATGTGCTTAATTTGAGGAGATTGTCTAGAGTTTCCATGGGGGTTGTCTGTAGAAGTTGTGTTGTGGAAGAGTTGGATGAGTGACAGCTCGGAGGTGGAGGAAAGGCTTCGGCTGGAGACTCATTCCCAGTCACAGGTGTGTGTCAGAGCCAGAGAGCCCGGAGCCAGGCGCTAAGGGAGGGAGCACAGGTGGCGGAGAGCAGGGAGAGGAGCTGGGGCAGCAGGCTAGCATGTGGCACTGATCCAGACTCTGCTGCAACATATGCCGGGGTGTGAAGAGAGCAGGGCGCAGACAACGTGACCTAGTGCGTGGGGAGAGAGGACGAGACTGCATGACTATGTGTCTCTGTGGGAATGACTAAGAAATTGTCCTTAGACAGTTGTGTTTCAGAAATGAAGGAACTGAGAGATGGGAAGAAATAGAGCCAGAGACCAATTAGAGTTTGCTTTATTTATTGTGTTGTACCATAAGAAAATTCTGCAGTATTATAATATTTTACACAATGTTGGGAATAACTCTTTACAAATAAAGTTAACCAGATAAAATTTTTCCCAAATAACTAATAAAGTGATGCATTAAAAATATCCCAGCATTTACTTATCTCACTCATTTCTCTAAATTCAAAAAAGTTAATAAAAACTAATATGATGCTAACCTGCAATAATTAAATATGATAAATAACACAAATACAATTTCAATCCAATTTTTCTTTTTGTGTCTGATCTTTTATGATCAAAATTGAATACTTTTATATTAAAAAACAAAAGAGCAGGCCCCCCCAGATGTGAATACGTAATGTAAAAATAGTGTAAAGGACTACTTTCCATGGGCAGGAGCATGCTGAAGCAGCACTCGTGGATGACTCATGCGTTCATTGCGAGCGCATGACCATCGCTACACTGCGCTCGCGCCTCTCATTTGCGAGACGGAGAGCCGTGCTGGCTTTTTGGCGGCCGCGGGGGGGGCATCTGGGGGATCTGCCAGTGCCTGTAGTTCTGTCACAGTGTTCTCTAAGGCGTGCGCTCCCCCGAAAACCGGGCCCAGCGTACCTCTGGAGAGACCTGTGGATGCTGAGATGTGTTCCGCTGCATCAGAGGGAGAGTCAAGCAACGGGGCGTTCGCCGGTGCGTGGCGGAGGTCATCCGTGGCCGCTGCTTCGTCCCAGGCAGATGCTGCACTCTCGGCTATGCTCCTCCGAGTCGCCGAGGCGATCGGGTTGGAGGTGCCACGTGCGCCTTCAAACGATACGTCTCGGCTGGATGATTGGTTCCTGAGTTCTCGGACCGTGGCCTCCTCGGGTTCCTTTCTTCCCAGAGGTGCATGAGAAGCTGACCAGGTCGTGGCGAGCCCCGCATTTGTCATGCCTGGCCTGCTCCCCCGAATACCAGGCCCAGCGTACCTCTGGAGACACCTGTGGATGCTGAGATGTCTTCCGCTGCATCAGAGGGAGAGTCGAGCGACGGGGCGTTCGCCGGTGCATGGCAGAGGTCATCCGTGGCCGCTGCTTTGTCCCAGGCCGACGCTGCGCTCTCGGCTATGCTCCTCCAAGGCCCATCTCACAGGTTGGCCTATTCGGTGACACTATCGAGGGCTTTGCCCAGGAGTCCAGGAGCAGACGGAGGCAGTAGGGCAGGTCCTATGGTGCGGGAGGTATGTCAAGCCCCCTAGTGCCCCGCCTCAGTCTGCTCGTCGCCGAGGGCATCCCCCCGCGGCACCCAGATCTTCTGCTCCGCCCCCGGCCGAAGCACACTATGTTAGGCTGGCACAACATCGAGCTGGCCGTGGGTGTGGGTCGCCGCCCGTTCCTCAGGGCCCGGCCATGAACACTCGTAGCTCCAAGAAGCACCCCTGACACGGGCAGCCAGGAGGTGATGGTGATTGCTCCTCGGGGGACAGGAACACCCGTG
>JAUMHI010000058.1:4002869-4034494 GCA_032359435.1 Enteromius unitaeniatus | reverse complement strand
GCCGGTCCCCTCCCTGGTTCCCCACCAGGCTGCCCCACCGCGGGCACGGCTGTCACCGTACCCTTGATACCCCTGGCAACTCGGTTGAAGGCCTGGTTACAGCTCCCCAACCCTTCGCAGTGGTTGATACGGACGGTATGCCTTGGCTATGCGATTCAGTTCGCCAGAGACATTCTCTATACCCGTGTTCACTCGGACACGGATGCTGCTGTCCTCCGTGTGGAGGTTGCTGTCCTACTGGCGAAGGACGCAATCGAGCCTGTCCCTCCAGAGATGAGGTCTTGGTTTTACAGTCCCTACTTCATCGTGCCCAAAAAAAACGGTGGGCTGAGAACAATCCTGGACCTGAATCCGTCCCTTCTCAGGCTACCATTCAAGATGCTCACGCCGAAACGCATACTAACTTGCATCCGGCACCAGGATTGGTTTGCAGCCATCGACCTGAAGGACGCATACTTTTATGTCTCGATCTTACCTCGCCACAGGGCCCTTCTGCAGTTTGCGTTTGAGGGTCGAGCATATCAGTACAAGGTTCTCACATTTGGCCGAAAAATAAAAAATAAATCAAAAAAATAATAATAAAAAATAATGTCCCTTGCCCCCCCGAGTTTTCACTCATGGAGGGGTCTCTGTCTGCCTTATGGCAGATGGGCATCCGCATCCTCAACTACCTTGATGACTGGCTGATAATAGCCTACTCGCGAGAGTTGCTGTGTCAGCACAGGGACATAGTGCTTCGGCACCTCAGCCATCTGGGCCTTCAGGTCAACCGGGAGAAGAGCAAACTCTGTCCAGTGCAGAGGATCTCTTATCTCGGTATGGAGCTGGACTCGGTCGAATTGACTGCCCGACTCACGGGGGAGCGCCTCAAATCATTTCAGAGGCTCCTGCGGCATATGGCATGTCACCGCGGTACTCTCCGGATTGGCGTTTCCCCAGAATGTCGCCGACTATTCCTTTGGGCTGGAGTACCCATGGGGCAAGTGTCCAGGCATGTTGTGTTACACACGGATGCCTCCTCCACGGGTTGGGGTGCTGTGTGCAACGGGCATGCAGCCTCGGGCACCTGGACAGCGAAAACCTGCATGTGCAATCCAGCCGTGCTCTCTCATACTCATGCTGTGATGAGGTGCACCTGGCTGTGATTATTGCACGGCAATATTCATTGGCCTTTTCCAAAAGGCGATTGGTCTCTGCATAGTTGCAAGCAATTAAGCCTAGACCAAATTCTAACTCTAAAGTAAGTATTGTAGGCGTTGTTAAATGTCACTCGTTAAATAATTACACTTTAATAATTGCACCTTTATACTTTTTCAAATACATGTCGTTCATTAGTAATTGCATATATAATTACTTTGTAATAGGAACATTACAATAACCTAAAAATAAGACGAATACATTTTGGATTAGAGGGATTTTATGCATTAGAACTCTAAATACATAATTACGACAAATACTGTACATAAAGACTTGGTACACCAAAAATTTCAGTTTTATATTTTTATTGGTTTACCACATAAATAAGTGTTCAGATTAGCTTGAAGGCTCAGGGTGCCTTACAGCAGTATGTTAAATATTCATGATACTAACCACACAAAGGCAACCAGGCCACCACTGGCGATGCCACTGTGGTCTTTAGAGGAATGTCAGTCCACAAACAAGACCTCCCAAAAAACTCTGCTCCAGGCTTCAGTCTCTGTCTCTCTCTCTCTCACGCTCTCTCCATTTCTCTCTGCCACACATCCTAAGGCTCGCCCAGGCCCAGCTCCTTGGGAGCTGCTCCAGCCTGCCAAGCCAACGCCAGCTTGCATTATTATCATATTTCATCAATTATGTAAACGATGTCCTGCTGAGTGTGCCTGCAACAGAGCACCATCAGGTCCCGCCCCTAAACGCATGCAAATGAGCTTGCCTGCAGGCGTGAACTGACCTCCGCCTCTCCCCGTCTCCGCAGCTTACCGTGATTCGCTCTCCTGCGTGTCAAGCAGCCCGGAACCCTGGACCCAGGAAACCTCGAGCAGCAAGCCCCATGGGCCAGCTCTGGCGATGTTTGTATACCCGCAAATGTTTCTGAGCGAGTTGTTCGTCTTAGCAGTGTTTTGAAAATTTAAATTTCTTGACATGAACTTGATCCAGTAGTCAGTGAGCCAAGGCCATTACATAGCCTCTCTGCAAATTTTATGAGCTTTAGGAGGAGTGTGTTTAACAAATATTTATTTTATATGAGGGGAAGGACTGGAGTAGGTTCTATAGAGCTGTGATTTTCAACTGGTTTTGCTTCAGGACTCTGATTTTACATTGGACCTTGAGTGCTGACTGTATACAGAAACCAACATTATTCATTTTATGAAATGAAAACTTGTTTGTTAAAACAAAATTATTAATTTTATCAAAATATTAATTTAACTTTAATTTATTTTTGCCATCAATAATTCACTACAAAAAGCACATTGTGTTGCAGCATTTTTGAGTCTCATTCCACAAGTTGTTTGAATCTCTGATTATAGGCCATATAGTTACTGTATGTCCATTTTGTATGGAACCATCTTTAATTTAATTTAAACAGTTTGCTTTACTTTTCTGCAAGGTGTCCTTACATTTCTTTATATCATCTAAATTCATATTTTTTAATCACTTTGAGCACAATAAGACCAGAATTTCACTTCTTTTAATTCTCCCTTTCACAAGTTGTCACCACAGATGTTACTCAATGATAACTCTTATCATTTTGTGAAACAGTTCTTTGTCTATAATCGGCAAGCCTACTCAGTTTTCAATGTCAGAAGCAAGGACACGCACTGGCCTCCAGAACTGAATGGAAACTCAATGAGTTTGAGCTACACGTATCTGAGCTTCATTAAGCAGAAACTATAGAGCACTGAAAGGAAGAGAAGAGTCAGGACTTTCGCTCAATGGAATCTCATATCTGCCTAATCCTTTCCCTCTCTGCTGTTTTACTGATATATATCTTCTCTAGATAAGATGACTGATGCTGCTGAGCAGTAGTTCTCCCCAATAATTGAATAAATGAACAAATGAATAATTTACAATTTTAAGATCCTCGACTAAAGTTTTTGCTTGTGGAAATAATGTTTGTGTATTCATAGCCGAATCAATGTGTCTATATGATGGCCTTTTAAATAATAGATTATTACTGGTCTGAGCATTTGAATGATTTTATTGATTTATTTTTGGTCATGCAATTTTCACATCCAAATATATTCTAGTTTCAGCCTGTTGTAACACATTGCACAGCTTTGACAGGCAGCAGGCAGTTAGACAGACAGACAACATGCAGTCAGACAGAAAGACAGACAGACAGCAGACACACAGACAGACAGACAGACAGGCAGACAGTCAGATTGCAGATGGGCGGACAGACAGTAAATAGATGTGACTTATACATTTTTGATCCTGTCCTCCAACAAAAAATTACTCTATAGATCATTTGTGCAAGCACCTTATTACAACCTTTTTTATGGATTTACACCTTAAAGTTAAGCGCCTTCTAGTGGGTGTAATAATAATGACAGTATTGGGTTGTTATGTGTCATTGCCAATCAAACTGCTTATTTTATTTAAAACTGTTTATTTAAATGCAATGTTTGAAGTTTTTACACAGATCTCAGGGTAAATTGTATGGTATGTATATACTAGATGTAATTCATAGAAGTGACCACACCTAACCCAACTCCTTAACCAATTATGATGCAGAGTACAAAACATGAATATAAAAATGTCCTCTTGTGCACCACAATTTTAGTATATGCATAGTATATGACGGGTTGTATTTTCAGAGATTTGGACAAACGATCTATGATCATATTGATTGGAGGACAGGTTGTGACTTTTACAGATTACTCATTCTGCAGCCCTAGTTTTTATAAATTGTTAGTTAAACTTTTGACTCCTAAATGCGTAATTTGGCAAAATCGTGTTTTTAATGCAATATGTCACTCTTTGGTTTAGGCTGTCACAGAGCACAAAAAACAACAAGTTTATACTGAGAGTGCTGCTAGAACCAGACTGAGGCTAATTGCTTTCATAGCGAGAAATGACCCTGGTGAAGTTTGATATTTGCACTGCAGTCAGGCTGAGCTGTCAGATGAAGACAGCTCTATCAGAGTGACAGATATCTATGCAAAACAAAACAGGTGATTTTCATTCCTCTGTCACTCCACTGTTCTGCATGACAGACAGTTATTCAGATATCAGTGCAACAGAAGAACAGAGCTTCTAGGCTCTTCTCTCTCAGAAGGGAAGCTTCTCTGATAGCTTGAAATAACTCAAATTACAGTTAACTTTTGTAAACACCACATTGCTGCTTCTCCAATTTCCTTAGACTGGTTTATTGTATTGATAATAGCAGGCATTTTGAGTATAATTTCAATGCAGATATAAATTCATAAATTCAATAAAAAGCAAGCGTAATGTGTAATCATTTACAGCCAGGTCTTTTTTGAAAATTACTCTTTCTTTTTTTGATGGAATATTCCAGGATAAATTCAATTTAATCTCTGTAGAAAGCTGTGGTGAGTTATTGATTTTGAGAGAAAAGTAATTTTGACTTGCCCCTTAAATTAAAAACCTGTTTACAATAATTTGCACTAGCATTTACAATGGATAGCTAGCATGGAATCATACACTTTCATCATACGTGCTGAAAAAAGGATTTTCTCTTTTATGGCTCCAAAGCACCCGGGGTTGCAATATTCTGAAAAAGCTAATGATATAAAGGGTTAGTTCACCCCAAGAATGAAAAATCGGTTATTAATTACTCAACCGCATGTTGTTCCAAACCCATAATATTTCCATTCATCTTTGGAACGCTAAAGATAAAGATATAAAGGAAAGATGTTTTTGATTATATCAGAGAGCTATCTGACCCTCTATAGACAGCAACATAACTGAAATGATCCCAGATCCAGCGAAACTCAGAAGAAAAGCATAAAACATTGGTAAAACATTCCATGTGACATCAGTGGCTCAAATTCAGTTTTGCGACGCTATGAGAAGAAAAGAAAAATAACATAATTAAAACTCTGCCATTCTTCTCCCCTGACTTCTACTCCGCTGGATCTGGGATCATTTCAGTTGTATTGCTGTCTATGGAGGGTCGGATGGCTCTCTGATGTCATCAAAAATATCTTAAATTTGCGTTCCAAAGATGAAAGAAGGTCTTATGGGTTTGAAACGAGGATGGGTAATTAATGACAGAATTTTCATTTTTGGGTGAACAAATCTTTTAAGCATCATTTATAGTAAATGGAGTAAAACAATTTGTGACAAAATATGTTAGCAAGGTTTGTGCTGTCAAGGTGGTGATTATTTTGTCCTGGCCATGGCATGTTGATAAATGCACTATAAAAGTACACATATTGATCGTAGCTATCAAAAGCACCCTGTCCCAAAACTCAAGATAGCACAATTAAATTTGTCAGTGCATCCCTATTGGAAATCAATGCTAGCTGGGCTTTGATGGAGCCTGAGCTATGTTGAGAAGATCTGAAGGAAATGGGCACTGAAGGTGATTGTGACTGCCATTTCGGCCTCAACAATCCAAATTCTGCTCTCCACCCCTCTCTCCCCTGCTTTATTGAAAGTAACTATGTCTGTCAGTTTGGTTCTATCTCGAGCCTGTCAGCGGCTAGAGAACTCTCTGCCTTCCACTGACAGCCCAACCTGCCTTCCTCTGATCAATATAGAGAAGCTGTGCTGCTCTTCCATTATGTTCTTTTGTGGAAAGAGACAAAAGAGAGAGGGTTGGATAGAGAAAAGGAAATTACGGGAAGACCTAACCATGAGATGTTTAGAATAAGATTTATATAGAATTGATATTAAAATTGACAGTTGTGCTGATAATGCTGCAGTTTGGTTTGATATTGGCTGCATTTATAGGCTGTCAAGGACAAGGCATCTAGCTGAGGAAAATTCAGAAAAAAAAAGGGTTTGCCTGCCAAACTGACCGGTAATATTTGAGCTGCGCATTTGACACGGTATAGCTTGTTTAAAAAAAGGGAAACTATGGGTGAGTTGTATTATTGCTTGTAAATAACTTATGGATTAGACATTTGTTCACTATTTTCTTTTACCTTCTGTGCTAAATTCTATGTTTATTAAATTACTGTCCATATTGAAATATGATTAATAAAATACATTTGCAAATACATAAATACATTTATCCAAAGCGACTTACAGTTGAGAAATGCAAAAGCGATTGCAATACAAAGTTTCAGGCATTGTTCACAGTAACTACTAGCTAAACAGTGAGAGGGAAAAGAAAGTAGTTTTTTTTATTTACGATGAAGTCAAGTGATGACCGAAGAGATTCGTTTTCAAAATAAATGCATGTAAAATAATAATAACAATAATAAATTTATGTTTTGTAAATAAATTGAAACTTATCTGAAGTGGAGTTTATTCTGTTAAAAATAAAGGTTCTATTGTTATTGTCTATTTTTACATGAATAACCTTTTACATTCATGGAATGTTTTTTATTGCACAAACATTAACTATGACTTTTGCCTCAATCAACTCATGTCATAATGTTCTGCTTATTAATAGTTAGTAAAGAAGATGTTCATTTTAGGTATGGGGCAGTCTTAAGGGATCTAAAATACACCCATACAGAGTATGAAATAAATATGTGCTTTATAAACACTAAACAGTCAATATGCTGCTAATATGCATTCTAGTTAATAAAATAGGTCCTTTATAATTCAAAGATTCTTCAATTCAAAGATTCTTCATAGATTCTATTATTTGTAGTAGGCTATATAAAAGTTTACATTCTTAATATTCATTTCATTTGTTATTAAAGGGTTTCTTTTCAATTTCAAAAAATAAAGTAAATAAGGTAACACTTTATTTTGATAGTCCACTAACTATCTACTAACAGTAAGTAACTTGTCATGCAACATGCAACATGTCAACTAGCAGTCATTAGAGTATTAGTAGACTGCCTGGTGATTTTGATGGGTCCACAACATCCTACATACTGACTATCAGAAACTTGGCAAGTATATGTCAATTTATATGCATGCATGGTTGTTCACTTCTCACTGCTGTGTGTGTGCACTTAGACAGAGCACAAATTCCTAGTATGGGAAACCATACCTGGGCCTCACGTCCTTTCCTTTCCTTCCTTTCCAACTTATTCTACTAACACTAAACCTACCCCTAACAGTCTAATCTGAGAGTCAGTATACATGTGGTTGAGAATTAGTTGAAATGTAGTTACAAAGTTACTTAAGTTAGTAGAATGTCTAAATGGACTATCGAAATAAAGTACATCAATCAATCAATCAATCCGTTGGAAGTAGAACTATTATTTTTAACACCAATTGTTAGTTTTAGTTTCCTATTAAGTATTCATATTTTAAAATAATTAAAGCTAGCAACATGACAAAATAATTGAGTTTAATATGACTTATTGTATATTTTATGGTATCTTATGGTGCAAAATTTTAACTAATGTTTTAAAGAATGCACTCTTAATGTGACCCTTAATCATAAAATTATGTGGCTGCAACTTTTAATTTGTGTCTGCTTAATAAAAAAGTGTTTGTTCAGTTGGCTATATATTTGCAATGCACTTTCTGCATATACTGAGTGCAAAAATACAAAAGAACACGGGCTGAACCAATGCATCACTCGTTCCTTTTGATCCGGTCCTGGGAGCCCTATGTGATTTCCTAGTGTGGGACAAGCCACCCCCAACCCCCCTACAATCCCTTTGGCTTTTACGTTGAAAAGAACACAACTGGCATTGTTCAGAGGATGACTGTCCTCTGTCATTGTTCTCTTTGTCAAAAATCATTATGTAGAACGACAAACAGGTGTTCAGTAGCTTGCGAAGGTCAATGTCAAATTCATGAGCCCCAGCATCCAACAATCCTATCGATTGTGCTTTGATGCATTTGGAGAAAAGGGATGAATTTTACTTGGTAAATGAGTAGAAATCAAGATGAACATGATGATATTTTGTCAGATTTAGAGTCATTTGAAAATATCTAGTCTGACCTTTTATAGCACATTGTATTTAATAGTCTCAATATAAACAAAAAGAAACTTGTCCGAGGATCCCTCACTTTTTAAATTAGGTTTTTCAGCATGCCTATAAATATTTGAAACGGGTGACAGAGAACTGTCAAAAACTGCAGTGAGTTTGACTGAATCTCATCAAGGAGAGATTTTATTTTTATTTTTTATTTTTTTTTATGGTATAGAAATTGATATGGCAGATTGTGAAACTGAGACGAAGAGTGTAATGTAAATACACACAAGTCCCAATGGGTCAATATGGCGTGATGAGATTTCTTTCTAGCTACCTGAGTGAGCACACACCACCCTCACCAACCCACACACACACACACACTCAAACAGGCACTCATCATCTTCCAGACAATCTCAGCTGGCACTTGCACTTGACATTTTTTGGTGGTGAAAGGCCAGTCTAGTTTTTGACAGACAGTGCCATTGCATTAGTCTGACATTCAGCTGGTGTATATCAGTGCAAATCAAATGTGCACTGGAATTAGTGTAGAATTATTGCCTTGTCTGCTATGTGTGCTATAATGAAATATGAGAATACATGTGTTTCTTTATATTTATGCTTTTCTTCTGAATTGAGCCGATAATAACAAAGAAAGAATAACCAGTTTTTGTAAATAGGCATAGTACAATGAGAAATGTATTTTTATTTAATTAATTTATTTATTTATATATATGTTTTGCCACACTAGCTTCACTAGGCTAAACTGTAGACTGATATTATATAATATTCCCAATCTGCCATTGATTGGCAAACAGAAAGTCCCACCCCCAACGCATGATGTTTTTGTTAAAGACACAGAATAATTTTGCTTTCAGTACACTCTTGTAAAAAAATAAAAACTAAATATTTTCACTTAAATCCATGTTATTTACAAATAAATCCAGATGTAAATTTAAGCTTAAATTTAAAGCGCATTAATTAAAATTTACAAGTACGTGTTTATATATAATTTTATAATTGACACATGGTTGAAGTGTACTGTCAAATGTATGATAAACTAAAACATAATGTACTGTCTATTCAGACCTGTATGTTATGTAATTAAAAACAGCTTTAATTGCATATATGTATAATGATTAAGTTACAATGCAATAGATTCAAAATATATTATTTCATTTTAATTTATATTAATTAAAGTTGTATATATATATATATATATGTGTGTGTGTGTGTGTGTGTGTGTGTTATTTTAAGAGTTCCTAGTTTCAGTGTAATTATACATTTAAGTACTTAGTAATATTAATTAACTACATGTATTTACTGTATAGGTAGGGATTGGGGTTTGGTTTAGGGTTACTTACATTTAATTGTGAATAATTTATTGTTATTATATTACTACAAGTAATATAAAACTAGATAAATGTATAATAAAGTGTAACAAAGTTTTGAAGTATACTGTACTATGAGTGCACCACCCATTTAAAATAAACACACTTCTTTTTCACAAGAACAAATGCAGAAGAGCACATTAACAAACACAAACCTGCTGTGGAAGACAAAAGAAGATATTTTAAGAAATGTCTCAGTGTTTTAATCCATACAATAGAAGTCAATATCACCAAAACCAACATTCTTCAAAATATCTTCCTGTGCTCTGAAGAAGAAAACATAAGGGTGAGCAAATAATGACAGGATTCTCATTTTTGGGTGAAGCTCAGTTGGCTCAATTTCCCGAGTTCCTGGTACTTTGGGGCACATTGGTGTTTGGCGTTTTGAAAACTCTTATCAGTAGCAGGCAGGTCGAGCTGCCCCGGTGACAGAACAGCCCATTAGAGCCTTAAAACATTGAAGAAGGATACTAGCATCACCTTGGTTCCCTAGGGGCTGTAAATACTAGTGGAGCAGAGCAGACACACAGAGACGGCCTAGTCATTCAATCCTAATGCTCGCACCTTCACTGTGTACCCTAATGTGATTCTAAACACATCTAAATGACATTTCCTCTCACTGAGATAGTGTCGATGGCTCTATTAGAAGTTGATAATGGCAGCTATAAGTGCTGCAGGAGAGGATATGGAAGATCCGTATCTTAAGTGGCTCTCTTTCTTTCATGTCTCACTCCATCACTGTAAGGTTCCTGAGCTCACACACTGGCAATGTGTCTGAGGTGATATGTGGCCAAAACAACCTTCATATTTCATATGTGGGCGTTAACACACATAATTAGGCAAGTGGGACATGTCTGATATGCCAAAGCAATCATGCAATAGAAAATAGAAATATAATACCATGAGATGCGAGGGCTAGAAGTAGTTGAGTATTATTTAACAGTTCTATCTTGGCCATTAAATGCATTTTCTATGTTTTGTATTGGAAAAAATAGACATTCAATTTTTGGATTATTACTGTTATGCTTACTAACATGCTTAATAAACAGAGTTATCAGGAGTTGGCATGCTTTTCTAAGAAATGCCTCAATAACACAGTGCTTAGCCTCTGATTCAGAACTCCTGCATAATATTAGATTCTGGCCTCTAGAATATTGGAAGACAGTAAATTATAACAGCGTCTGAGCAGCAGTGATGTTTTACTGCTTAATGGGACTTTCCATTTAGAGGATTTTTTTTAAGCTATCTGACACTGACATGGAATTCTGGTTTGGAGTCTTTCATTTTTTTTACAGCATAAGTCACCAACCCTTTTTAAATAGAACCATTCAATTATTTGCTGTAATAAATATGCCTGGCAGTTTTGCTCGGCATAACAATATTTGCAGGCATGGGAATTTGCACGCTTCTGTGCTAAAGTTAACAATATGGAAATGTCTTTGAGCTTACCTGCCAGACTTCTCAGAAACACATTACTTGCAAATTGATAGCAGTGCTGAAAACAGCTGATTAGAAACAGGTAGACGGCTGCTGGATCAAGCGTGATCCCCTAAAGACATTAGTTGTGCTCAAAATAGCTGTATGGTACATTTGCAGATGAATAACCTATGCATAAACCTAAACACTTCCATATCAATGATCATTCGTTTATGACCTGAGCACTTTACATGCATGTTACTTCACATTTTCTATGAAAACAAAATGTCTTAATTATTTGCACATGATCATCTTTTTAGTTTATTCACACATTTAATTTGCTCAGGGTCTTAATTTCTGTATTTATTGGAGTGTGGTTACATTGTATTCGTAGTAGTAGCAATAGCAGTAGTAGAAGTAGTAATCAAAAAAAAAAAAGAATAATAATAATACCACCAATAGCAATAATAATTGATACATTTATTTCAACTTTAAAACTTTAATACTTTGAAAATAATTAAGCAGAGTGTTGACAATAATATTAATAATAATTATAATATATATATTCAAACTTTAAAATGTCAGTACTTCAAAAAGAATTAAACAGTAGTTGCTTATATTTATGAGTGTTTTTTGTGACATTGCTTGTGATAATAAAAATAATATGTATATGTATACTTTTTACATTTTTGCTTATAATAATAATAATAATAGTAATAATAATCTGTACTATTTTTAATGCATATGGTTATTGTTTCATTTTTGATTATTATTAATAATAATAATAATAATAATAATAATAATTGAATATATATTAAAAGTAATTTAAAAAGTATTAAACACAGTAGTTGTCTATATTTATGAGTGACATTATTTTGTGATAATAATAATAACAATATGTATTATTCTTAATTTATTTTTACATTTTAGTTAATAATAATAATATGTTTAGTTATTTTGTTTTAATGTGTTTCAATACGAAGGCATTCTGTGTGGTTTTTTTAACAAACATTAAAATACATACCACTATACTTGCCACTGCCAACGTTTGGTTTGCCAAAGTCAACAATATCTCTTTATTAGACTGCTTATCATTAATAATTAAAACAAAGTCGAAGAGTATTTTTTGCAGTTGTTTGTTTTTCCCCAAATCATAATTGATTTCCTCTCTGTCTGCACTTGTATTCAGATGTAGAACATAGCCACAACCCCAGATCCCCATTGATTAAAAATCTACTGCCAAGCTGAAGTCTGTTCTGCAAGAGTCAAAACATTTCCTTCACCCTGTTCTTAAGGGTGGGATTTGACTGAAACCGAAGCCTAATTAATGTGAACGACTGAAACAAACTGGCATATAGTGTGCGTCCCCAGCGGTGGAAGAGAGGTAAACATATGAAAGATTTCCAGATTTATCACATCTGCTGCCACAGATAATCACTTCTGAGGAAGTAAAGAAACACTCACAAGAATTGTATTTACACATCTACTTTCAATTTGGTATTCAGGTACCAGTTCACGAAGCTGGTGGAATTCCGGGGATGCAGCTCGGCTAGTTCGCATGCAGCCTGGGCTTCTCGTCCACGCAGCGTATCGACTGAACCGACAGGAAAAGAGAGAAAGAGAGAGAAAGGGAGGGCGAAAGCTGCTGAAAAATTCATGCCTCTGCCAGCTCTGTCTATTCGCTGCTCAGCAGGGGCCCGCCTTTGATACTTCACACTTGCGAAAAAAAAAATGCAAATTATTTTTTCGCTGCATAACACAGAGAGAATGGATCCCCAGTAAGTTATAGGAATATTCTGCCAAAACATAATGAAATTTAGCCACCGTTTGCGAATTTTCTTTTTCCGGTTCTCCGTTGGTGTGTGTGAATCTAACCTTTCGCCACATTCTGAAATATCCCTTACCGTCTTTTGTTTCGCCAAATTCACAGACGGCACCACATACTATGTGCTACATGACCCATACTTCTCCATCTAGCCGAAATGGCTACATCAACAGTAATGCACTGCCTTTTTTTTCTTTTGGTTACAAATTCAAAATCATCTTTTCATTTACCAATAACAACTGCCAAACATATTAAGGAGGTGCTTGAGTTTGTTGAGAGGGATGATGGGTAATATATGAAAAGAGGTAAATGTAGTCTTGTTGTGGGGAGCTGAAGGGGAAATATTGGCTTTGACAGGTAGCACAGCAGGGGGCCCGCTGTACTAAGACTGGGATCTATTTTTTCACCCCGGCTTGGTTTCAGGAATGCTGATTAGATATGCTCTCTCTGTGTCAGGGAGTAATCCACCAACGCAACCACAGACCAGACCTGCTCCCCATCTCCCACAACTACCTCCGCCATTTTTAAACCTCGCCCCGGCTTTGTTTTTGTGGGATTGAATCGCATCCGGCTCGTTTATCGCTCTCTTTCCCGTTGATGTTTGGCAGCAATACAGGCTTAAATAATTGCCGGTGTGAGACGGTTTTATTTATTGTAGCGTAGGAAGCTTGTTTGGGTTCATTTGGGGAAGATGATGCTGGGATGTGGGGTGGGGTGCAACGGCGTCTGGTGGTGTGTGTGTTTGTGTGTGTGTGTAATAATGTCTTCGCCTTTGTGGGTGCCCACATCAGCCAATTATGAGGCGACATCTGGTTTAGCTGACAAGTGACTGCGGAGGAGGAGGGAAAGTGTGTGTTTGTGTTTGTGTGCGTTGTTCTGGCAGCAGGAGGCGTTTAGGAGAATAGATTTGAGCTCTGAATGCTCAGCGGGGCAGGGGCTGGGCTGGGCAAAGGGCGGTGTCAACAACATATATTTTATAGTATATGAAACTATAATTAATAGGCACATATGAACACCATACTAAACCCTGCGAAATATTAAACACCTGTGTGTACAAAATCGTTTTGCAGAATGTTTTAATAACATGAAGTGAGTAATATATAACGAAAGCTGTCAATTAAAACTGCTCTTCGTTCTCATGTAGCACTCGCCTTATCTACTTTGGTAAGGCTAGAAACAGCTCCAGTATTCGGTTGAAATTATAAATACATTTATAAAGCACCAATTTTGGCAATAAACATTTGAGTACTAACAGCAAAAATGCAGTCAAATAATAGAAAAGATCAAATTAAATTGGTATGTTTCTGATGTAGCTTGCGTGGAACTTTGGCACGGTATGGAAGGTGGTCGTTTGGCCTGACAGACTGCAGTTTTCCAGCGTGATTGTAACGTTCTGAGAAGGTCCCCAGTCTCAGGTCGGTGTAAATGAGGCAGCTGACATGGATTACCTGCGGCGATGTGGATCATACTGAGCTGGGTGAAATACATTAGCACTGTGAAATGGGCCCCAGCCGAGGGCCCTGACTTCTACACAGGCACATCACTGACACTCAAATCAGAGAGATTCCCAGGAATGTTTTATTTGTACAATAAAAAACAAATAAACAAACAAAAATGATATAACTTAAAATAAATCAATGCTTTGTGATTGGTGTGACATAATAAGGCTTCTTTTGTTTGCATGCACAGAATTTAATAAAGATAAAAAAAATTAGCAATATTAATTCATATAGTTAAGCAACACAATTTGTTATTATACATCGTTATTTAGTTAGGTAAACTTTAGTCTAGTTTAGTCAGTTGCATGGGTATATTTGTAGTAATAGCGAACAGTAAATTGTATGGGTCAAAATGGGACTTCAATGCCAAAAATCATTAGGATATTAGGTAAGCATCATGTTTTATGAAGATATTTTCATTTAGATTAGTAATATGTATTGCTAATGACTTTAAATTGAAAGGCTATTTTCTCAAATTTTTTGCACCCATATTCCCTTATTACAGATTATCAAATAGTTGTATCTTCACCAAATATACATATATATATATGTATATGTATATATATATATGCGTTACAATTAATCTCAATCAAATGAGTTGAATAAATACAGTTTTTATTTTTTCAAATAACTAACTAACACACAAAAAAGCAACAACCCCACAATAAAACATGATAGCATAATAAAAAAAGCATGATTTTTGGAATATAAATTTATTTTAAGGCTATATATGTATTTATATATACATTATATATGGTAATCTTTGTATAAAAATATTATTACAAATTATATATATATATATATATATATATATATATACTTTCGTTCTATATTATTAAAAATGTATACATAAACATAAAAATCTAAACATGAACATACATATCCTATATATGTATATATAAAATAAAAATTATGATCAACGCAGTGCAGTATAAGCACATGTGACTCAAGTTCCCGCATCTGCACTGGCGCACGCGCTCGCTCTCACCTATGTTGCAGCTTTATTTACTTTTATATTTTATGAAAGTACTATTTTGACCCCTTATAGACTAGTTTTTTTTTGAGGGAAGGGGCACAACAATACTATTCTGCTTAGGGCACCCATTTGGTCAGAAGCGGGCCTGGGTATAGTGGATATCATCTATCAATCATCAATCCTATTTAAAGGGAAGCCTGCACTTCCTGACCACACATCACTGTCTTCACTGGGTGTTTATTTGCATTTATTCACATCACATGCGATTTGATTAGCTACTCTTGTGGTTGATTGTCATGATTTGGCTAATGCAGGATACATGCGCATCAGAGGGGATTTAAAAGTGGGTACACAAAGCCAACCGATAACGAAGCCGAGAAATACAGGAAGCTCTACTGAATAGCATAACAATTTTGTGATTGGCTGTGGGGCCAGGGTGGGCCAAGCTTCTGATATGGTGGGCTAGGCCCACCCTGCCCCCCACGTGGAGCTGGGCATGGTTTTGATGTTTAGCCAACAAACAAAACTTATATTCTAGAATTACAAACTTGCCATTCTATTTACAAATGTAGATATTTACATATATTTAATATTAAGCAGTGTCATTTCTAAATTTTTTTGTTACTGTATATTCGAGCTAAATAAAAACGTCTTTGCGAACACATATCCAGGAGTCCGATTTGTTTGCTGAATGGGGCATAACCACTTTGACTGAACTATGCCTCAGATCACCTGTCTTTGTCAGTTTGTGGTCAGAATGGATTTCTTTTTCTCTCTCTTTTTTTTTTGCTCCTCATACAAATGGAAGCATTGATTATGTCTGGCAGTTTCAAGGCTGAGCAGATGTAAACTGATCATGGGTATATCACAGTGTCTGTTCCCATGGTCTTCTGCTCCTCTTCGGACTCCGACTGAAATGTTTGCATGTGTGTTGTTCTCATACAGAGGTGAGAGGATTTGCCTGTGTCTCTGAGTGGTTTGGTAAATCCGGCCCGGTCCTAGACACCGAAATAATTAATCCCTTCGGTGTTGGCTCTTCGTTCACCCTTTCAATGATTCTCCGAGCGGCTTACCACCGCGTCAGAGTCTGGGTGAAGAGGAAAAGAAATAAAAGGCAGCAGAGAGAATCATCAGGGATGAGAATGTCTTAATGCAGACCCACCATCCCCCTCTTCCTTCAAACACACTCCTTTCTTGCTCCAGAGACCATGAAAGACCCTTCATTCATGATTTAAAAAAAAGATAATTCAGCCGGTTTAATTTCCTTTTTCAATTTTGCTTCAAGGATTTTACACTAGCACTATAACCATTTTCATGGCCGAAAAGTGCAAAAGGAGAGATCTGATTTTCATCTACCTCTAGGACTCCATCTTGAATGTGACCATCCTCAGGAGTCATCATTAAGTTTGAGGTAACGGAGAGAGACTGAGTGTAAAAGGACACTTAGCTGCTTTTACCCTATCAATTCTTGATGAAAGACTTTCTTTTCCAGAGACTCGTTTGAAAAAGTTCCACTTTAAAATTGTTTTAGCAACATGCCTGATACCGTTGCAACTCTTAGCTGAAGTTCCAGAGAGTGCTTGTGGTTCTTATCTTCTGATTGCAGCAGTGTCATGACTACCACAGCCCCCTTTTAACCTTTGAACTTTCCTGACTTCGGCTCAATGACGATAGCACAATCCCTTTGACTTGGAATTAAGGGATAAAACTCAAAGTGAATGGAGGTTGTAGTGAGCTCCCGTGATAGATCACCATCACAAAGAATATCTGATTGTTTTGAGCTTGTTTGGATGTGAGTCTAGTATATAATCATAATCGGATCTAGTATTTATGTATTTTTATTTAGTCCTCAGACTGAGCATAGTTCTACTGTTTTATATATAATATCCTGTCTTCAATTTAATGTCATTGTGTTTAACGGTAGTTGAGATTTTCCATCTCTTTCT
This sequence comes from Enteromius unitaeniatus, assembly GCA_032359435.1. Lineage (NCBI taxonomy): Eukaryota > Metazoa > Chordata > Actinopteri > Cypriniformes > Cyprinidae > Enteromius > Enteromius unitaeniatus. Next base: position 4,017,447 of record JAUMHI010000058.1, on the reverse strand, counting down.
TTCTGATGTGCATTTATGCAGAGAAACTCAGAGCACCTACTCATCCTTTTAAAGGCTTAAAATATCCTAATCTGATCTAGATCTTTTTTAATACACAGAGACTTCACAAATCTGGTAATTAGACAGTATTGCATGGATTCAGCACCAGGGTTTAGCACTGACTACTGTACTTTTGTAATATAAACAAATCCCACAGGTTAAAACAATTCTGTTGATTTAAAGACTCGTAACAGTCCTATTGACTGTCTTTGTTATTATCTCAGAAACAATCCCTGTATTATGAGGGTTATTTATCGGTATGCGGTCCCTTGAGCAAGACGTATTAATAGACAAAGCTGAAGACTTCCTTCTTAAAAATAAGAACAGCCCTTGTAGTGCCTCTGACTACCAATAATAGAATTTACTCAGAAGACATTTGTTCTTTTGAAGAAGTACAAATGTGTCTGGATATTAGTAAATACAAATTTAAATATGGTTAATAGATTAAAAAGAAGAAAAAAAACATCTAATTATTATTTTTGCATGCTTAATTATTTTCTTCATTTATTTTTATTCCTTTTTTTTAACAACACAAAAACACAAAATTTCAATACTAAATATTTTGTGATATTAGAGAGGGAAATATTTAACCTGAATAACATAAGATAGATCAATTAATGATTTTTACAGCAGTGCTTCCGCACATCCTGACTTTGCCATTAGCTACAATTAAAGTACAAAGGAAAATTATATGACAGTACATGACATTGAACTTTCAACCTTGCTACTCTCATGGAGTCTGTCTCAGAATATATTACATGAAATAAACACCCACTGCACCTAGAGTCCTCTCAGATTAAGATTTTTAAACTTCAAATTTAGTGCTGTCACTTTATGGAAATAATTTTTGTAAATGTAACATAAATATATATTTATTTATATACTTTAATGTATTATAATGTGTATGTATCATTTACAATATATTCTGTATGTACTGTTTTTTTGTTTTTGTTTTTTTTACAGTTACAATAAGTAGATCTTTCATTTTATTTCTCTTAAACTATTAAGAAATGCATGCGTCTAAAACATGGCTGCCTGCAAAGCATTATACCAGCCCGAGTCTCACAGCACGTCTGCTTCTAAGATGACTTAATTACATTCTGTGGAACCCTGCATTTATCGAAAGCATAACCTTTACAACTGACTACATGGTGACTGCTGTGAACAACAATTAGTAAATAGAGGTTACTGAGACGAACAGGCCACATGCAGGGTACTGAGCAATAGACATCTTATTTTTGCCGTGATTTTTTCACCAGGAATTTTTTTGTCATGTCTGTTTCATGAATCAAACTTATTTTAATTAAAATATTATATATAATAAATAATACTGGAAGTCTACTGATTTATTCAATTTCATCTGATTCTCTTTTTTCTTTCTTCAGGAATGCGCTCTTTACTGTATGGAGTATTAAGAAAGGCTGTGTATGAAGTCTCAAACAATATATTTTAATTGAATAGCTGGAGCCCGTTCACTGATATTGCCTGTAACAGACTGTATTAGTGGGGTAAAGCAACACAGCTGGGCAAGATGCTTTCATGGCATTTTCAGGTTTGTTTAGTCATAAATAAAAAATCAGATCAACAAAGTGAAAGCAAACCTTTGATGTAGAGAGCTGGCAGAAAGGATGCGGTGAAGCAGCCATCAAATAATAGGTTTATGGTGACTGTGTTATATACATTATAACAGAAAATAGACTTTTGATTGGTCGTTCCACTCATTCATTTAATTTAGTGAATTTAGTGATGTCAGTAATAAGAGAGTAATGTAATGACTTTCTAAACGTTGCTCTTTAGATAATAATATTACTAGCTACAATCAACAATATAGCGAGTGAAATTAAGATATCACAAAAACAATGACTCCTTTTTTTGTTAAAATACTGGACAGTAAAATGATGGCCGACAGACTAATTCTGTTATAGACGAACCTTTCATAGTTTGAAAACTGCTATGTATTTGCTGCCCTCTTGCGACACATTTGAATTATTACAGGGAGAATGGTAGTGCAGGACTGCAGGTTATTTGTGTCGTTTTTGTTACTAAAAACGTTCTGTTGCCTCAGTTGTCTTTGTTTTTACGCGCAGACGATCATTCACTGATGATCAAATGAAGCCAGGTTAAAAACTGCACCAACAGTCCCAAATGTTCTCGTCAGGAGACCCAGTTCTCTTCAGCATAGCAAAATCAGGCCAGTGCTATCTCTTTAATTTTAAAACTATTTGACATGCTGGTGCATATTATTTTGATCATTCTGACGCTGTTCAGTAACTTTTCAATAGCAATTATATTCTTAATTAATTAACATAACAACAAAAAAACAACATTAATAATGGCCTAATAATAATAATTGTAATCCATTGTTTTTTTTTTAATAAATTACTATTTTTTTAATTACTTGAAAAAAAAAAAACTAACAACAACAACAAAAGCTGATAATTGTTTTAATTAGTGTTGTGTATAATTGCATTTATATTTGCCGATTCATTTTGTGACGATAGGCTAAAGTGTAATAATTTTAATGAAATTGGTATACAGCAACCTCTGTTCGCGAATAAATAGGCTAAATATTTTAGTTAAAGTCGGTCAGAAAAATCGTTTCGATATGGTTCGCGATTTAGTTTTTTTTGTTTTAATAACTCGCTTAAAAAAATATAAGGCTATGATAGAAATTTTTGTGCGTAAAAATACGCAGCGAACCAGCAAAAAGAGCACTCTGGTTTGAGTAAATAGGCAATTAAAAAAAACAAAACAATGAAACAAATAAAAACTTAACATTCATTGTGCATTCATTGTGCACTACTAGCCTGCATCGCACATTAACGACTGTATGTAGGCTAAATGTGAAAGCACAAGCGTCTGTTCTTGTCCTGTTTTACTGCATATTTCTCGGGGTTTAATGAGTCAGTGAAGTGATGCTTGAGAGCAGTCCGATTATCATTTTGATTGTGAACCGGTTCAGCAAATTCATTAAAAAGTTTCGTTTTCCGTTTCGATTCGTTCACGAACTGCACATCCCTTTTACGCGCTAAGCCTTCACCATAGTAGGTTTCCTTTAGTTTAGGAGCAAGGGATCACTTGGTTTATTCCGGGAGTTCTTGTAATCCCGTTAGAATGGAGATCGACTCCGAGTCCCGCACCGACAGCACCAGCACCAGCACCATTATAGACAGAACCAGTAAGAGCTCAAATATAGAGAGTTTAGGCTTGTCACACTCCAAGTTGGCTTATGATGGGAACTTTATTCGCTCTGCTTCTGGCGTGCTTATGGCTGGAGAAATCGTAAGTATAGCTGAAATAGCTGAATAATGAATCTAAACTTAGCCCAATTGAGAAATGAAGTAGCTATTAGCTTACTTTTAAGTCACGGGATAAAACAGTGGTTATGAATAGATTGAAAGAAAACTCTTGATTGCTGGAGGTATCTCTACAATTTTTGCAGTTTTCCACTTTCCATTTCCTAGAGGATGCAATGATGTATTTCTTGATAAAGCAAGAGTGAAACTCGTTTTATTTATTTATCTGCGATGTTTATTAGCTAAAAAAGAAATGAAAAGTAGTAATGTTGACTCATTTAAAAAGAGTATTTATTAAAGAAACAATGTAAGCCTAATAAAAAAAAGTAAGTGTGAATTAATTAATGTTAGCAGGCATAATAATTGCATTTAATTTACAATTTAATGAAAATGTAAAATACTTTTTATTTCATTTGCGTTGTAGTTTAAATGCAATTAAAATTGAGAGTGCTTGATGTACAGTAATTTCATTTTTTTTTTAAATGAGCATTTATGGAAGCTAATATATACTTCAGTTACGCCACCATAAATTAATCTCTGAAACATGTATTTGAATATAATTGTAATTACACATTTTTAACAAGAAACCTAAACCAAAGTATTGACTTATTATTGCAATAGTAATGATAGCACATGCTGAAGACACACACAGAATAAGTGACATTATATTTAATTTAAATCATCAAAAATAGTTTTTCTTTTTAAATACTTTTAAAATTGGAATTACACTGCACGGGTACATTCAGTACAAGCACTCTTCTTTTTCACAAGGAATAGCGTGCAACTATACAGTTTGTGGTGAGTAGGAAGAACAAAATGTAGGAATTTGTTCATGAAGATAATTACTCAGTAAGGAAATAGAGGAAGAGGACCAACCAAAACAGTTGGGAAACAAACTCTTCCTTTCGGCTTGTATTGTTCTTCTTCCTTCCACCACACGCTCGCAGTCAAATCTAAGCTTTCCCTTTCCTGGTCTAATCTATAGCTGGCTCCAAACCCACAATGATTTTTCATGCAATATCAAGAACACAGTGAGGAATTCTTTGTTGTTTATAACAGGAAGGCAGGGTGGGAAGTCTCAGGAGAATATTATGGTGTTAAGGAGTGGTGCCATTGCCCAGTTCTGCTGTATTGAGAACATAATTGTTTGTCAGAATTTGTTTTTTGGTCCTAAAATATGAGTTGGTGAGTGTATTCGTGCATTTGGAAGATGCTTTTCTCCAAAGCAATTTAAAACAGTGCATTCAAGTTTTGAGTTATCAGTTGCATTTCCTGTAGCATTCAAACTAGAGTTGTATTTGAGCTGCAGAATTTCATGTGATGCCCATTACCAACTTTCTTATGGCTGGTTTTAGATCAGTTTCATTGCGTTTAATGAGTGCTGTTTCAGTCATAGTGTCTGAGCTCCATCTTCACCCTCAGGTGTTTGGGCTTCTGGTGTGGACTCTGATTGGTGGGACGGAGTACCTCCATGCTCCAGCACTGGGATGGGTAATGTTTGTGTCAGTGCTTTATTGGGTGCTTACTGTCATTCTCTTTCTCATATACCTGACTATGGCCCACACGAAGATTCCCCAGATCCCATGGAAAACTTTGGTGAGTATATTTGAATAAATATTAGTTAATTTAACTATAAAGAAAAACCTTTTCCACCAAATTTCATTAAAATAAATGCTTGTTAATTCACAGGGAATATGTTTTAATGGGAGCGCCTCTGTATTGTACTTGGCAGCGGCTGTAATTTGTGCCACATCTTTGAATGTGGCGATTAGGGGGCGCTACTACTTCATCAGCTGGGTGGCATCGACGGTATGAAAAGCTACTTTCCTGATTAGTTTAGCCATGCTCTTGTTTCCGTATAGACTAGCACCTGGAAGCAATGCTTTCCTTCCACAACTGATTATTTCCCAGGATTAAAAAAAAAATTACTTGACCTTAAGAAAAACAGACATTACTGTATTGCATTTTGTATGTGTGTGTCATGCAATTACAAAAACAACTTGTAGCAGTAGTCTATAATAATTTAAATAATAAATTCCTGTTCTTTTCCTTTTCAGATATTTGCCTCACTTGCTATGGTGTGTTATGCAGGAAATACAGTTGTGAATTTCAAATCCTGGAGATCAAAAAATATAGAGACATAAGCAAATGTTTTAGTTTGTTTGCTTATCTGTTTGTTTTATTATCCCTGGGGGATCATTTCTGCAAATTGAAATAATCACATAAAAAGATCATTTTGCTGTGGTTAAAATGCTAAAAATATGTGTAGCATCTGTCCTTTAAGTAAAACTTGAACTGTACACTAAAAAATATTTTTTTAATCATATTTTTCTTAATTATTGAGGCAGAACATAACAATCTTTGTTTAAACACACACTGTATCACTATGGAAAGCCTACTGTAATGATTCATATGCAGAGTTGTTGGATTCAGTTTGATGGCAAGTTTTAGGATTTTATCATCCTTGCTCGTTTGAATAAAAGGGGAACTATTATGTAAAATTCATTTTTACTTTGTATTTGTGCACACAACTACCTTATAACAGTAAAAATGAACCTACTCCATACTTTTATTCACCATAAATCATAAACAGTGTCTCAAAAAGAGTGCTGTCATCTGTGATGTTTGTAAGTCTCTCCCACAGCCGATGGTGGACCCTGCCCTATTAGTTCAGAGCAGAGGTTTCAGGTTCTCAGCTCTGACATGTAAGTTCCACTTTCCTGCAGAGATTAGCTGTAACCAAAAGCTAACACATAAACTAATCAAAGTTTTCGACTGGTGAGAAACCAAAGAATTTGTGGGAGATGGAGGATTTCTCTGAAGAACAGTATAGGCAATTTAACTGTTCAGGACAAACAAGGGACTCATGAACAACTATCACTGAACAAAAAAATCCAGTTGTGGATCATTCAGGTACCAGCACAGTATTAAAAATCAAGTGTATGTTAACTTTTAAACTGGGTCATTTTTATAAATTAAACTATTATTTTCTCTTGTGTACTATATGAAAACATCTTTATATTAAATATTTTGTTCAGGTCAGTACTAAACAATGCAATATGCATTTTGTATGATCCCTCTTATTTTGGTAAAATAATGAACATTTTGTAGATTCTGCAAGGTTTATGCAAGAATATTAGCGAAAGTGTTTTTTTGGTGTTGTCTTTTGTATATGATGTAAGAATGCTGAAGCCTGAATGTTTAGTGCAAGTGTGTGTGTAGGCCAGCGGGTTAGTGGGGAAGGGGAATAACTGTGCTTACTGTCCCTTGCTGTGCATTAGAGGATGATACGGGAGTGGATTTTCACTCTTGTCCCGTCCCACTCCCATAGAAAGAAATCCTGTCCCGCCCCACTCCCAGACCAAAGTTTAAAAAAATAATCCTGTCCCATCCCGCTCCTGGTAAAATGACTCCCACTACCATCCCGCTCCTGTTTAAAATGACTCCCGCTCCTGTACCGCTCCCATATATTTGACTGATTCTTTCTTGCCACATCGACTTCTCCGCGGGTGTTAGCTCCCTCCATCACTGCTCTTTGAATTCCGGCGGGAAAGTCGTGACAAAAAGATGGTTTCTGGGACGGCTGGGTCGTGTAGTTATTTTTTTATTGCGTTACATTGTAGGCGTATTAAAAGTAAACTACAAAATGGTGCTTTTACTTTTTTTTTCGGCTTTCCTATTGGTTGATTCCCGTTCCCGTCTGCTCCCGTCAACTATTTTATCCTGTACTGTCCCAATCCTGTGATTAATAGCAAAGAAGACTCCCATCCTGCAGGAATCCCATGGGAATCCCGTGACCCGTGGGATTCCCGAAAAAATGACAGCCTCTACTGTGCATTCACAAAGTAGGATCTCGGAGCAGAGTGACTAACAACAATTGTTCCTGATTCTTTACATTACAACATTGTCGATATGACACAATATGCCTTCCAGCCCATCCGTGACTTTTGTAGCCATTCTATTCTGGAAGTGTTCAGGTGCAGAAGATATTCCAAAGGGAAGTCATCTGAAGAAATAGTGACCAAACAGAGATATAAACATTGTGTACTTTGCAAACTCATCTGACAACGGTATCTGTCAAAATCCCATATTGGGATCTAGCTTACTGAAGATTTGGGCACCAGCCAACATTTCAAGATCTGTCTCTGGGTTTTGAGTGAGAATGGAGTGGGTCCTGGTTTCAGACTGATTACATATGACTGTTGTACTTCTCCTAAATCATTGCAGAATTTTAGGTAGCCCATTTTTAGAGTTTCAGTGTCAATGCTATCTAACCTAAGCCTTGATATTTGAACCAATCACCCCAGAAGTGCAGTATATAGATTTCCGATTATGTACACACCATCCTCTGACCATTTTCTACCTCTCTAAGCAGAAGCTTGGAATCTCCAACTACATCCAAAGGAACCTGTCCTGGCCCAAGCAATGGCCTTGTCCCATTCCAGAGGGCAGGTAATTTTTCTTCAAAAATATCCTGAAACATTTCTGCTGGAATTACGGTGACATCACCCCCTGTATAAATCTTAAATTGCAATTGCTGTATCCAGTGTCAGTTCAATATCCAGCTGCATTCGTTCAGAAAGTCATCTGTCTTTTAACTCCACAATGTGTCTGTCTCTTATCAGCTCGTCATGTAATGCTGAAAAATTGCAATGTTCTTCCAGAGCATGCAGAGCTATCACAAATGAATCCACAGTCTAATTTTCCTCCTGCTTGCACATATTGAACCAAGCACATTCATAAATCACATTTCTCTTTCCCAAGAAGTGTGCTTCAAAGCCTTCTTTTACTGCACTATACTTTCTTTGTCTGTGTCTGCTAGCAATAATCCCCGGAGAATATAATCGGCTTCATCTCCAATGCAATAAATCAAATTAGTTTTCATGTAAGTTGCACGCCAGCTTGAACTCAAGCTTTTCTTCCCAGCGTACCCCCGCTTATCTGAGCTAACTACAGTTGCTAACATGATCTACAGCACTTCTGAGTTAAAAAGTCAAATTTTGAGTAAAAAAAGACTGATATGTTCTCAGAATTGCAAATTTATATCTCACAATTCCGACTTTATAACTCCCATTTCTGACAAAATTTTTTATTAAGTGGTGGAGATGGGTTTCCATACAGAACAGACCTGTCCAGTTCATGAAAGTGCAGATGACACAGGCCTACTGTATCCCCTAACAAAGAGCTGGAATCTACAATTGAGTACATCATGAACAACAAGACCCTCCCTGCAGCTCTTCCTGAGTGCGCACGTCTGGCTTCATTTTCAGCACGTACGCTACAAACGCCATTCCTGATTAGATGTAATGCTAAAGATGTGCTGAAAATGTGCCATTATCAGACCTTTTGCTCATCACACCAAAGGCCAAGTAGGGTTTTGTAAGTAGGGATCTGTAAAATACATACAAATTAGACAAGTTCTGAATGTTTCCTAAACAGTATTGTAGTACAGTTTGTAGTAAAATCTATATATTTTAAACATGCTACATGTCAGGCTATATCAAATAATTAACCATTATCTCTAAAAATACAATAGTGCTTTGCAAAGTTTTTCAAAAAGTGGATAGCAATTGTTTGTTTTATCTTAAATCCGCTGTTCAGAGTGTACTTCAGTGTCTGGAGCTCATCATAGGCCAACCTGATTTCACAGAATTTAGTGTAATGACCATGGGCCCTTAACTCCAATATTTTTGCCAGACTTTGTATTTAGTTCACCTTGTGTCTTCTTTGCCCATATTTGGTAATTCCTGTCTAGTTTAGTTGATTATGTTAATTAGTGTCCAGCCGTGTGCCCCATGTGGCTTGATTTTTGTTCTCGTCAGTGTTTGTATTTAAGTGTCTGTGTTTGAATCCCTAGTGTCGGTTCTTGTGTGTCAAACCTTATGTGTCAGACCATGTGCTGTCTGTACCCTGTGTTTATCCTGAAAGTAAAATATTAATCTTGTGCAAGTTTTGTGCCTCGTGTGTTTCCTACCAGAGAGAGAGCCCTGACAATTAGTTTCATGGAATCTGCGAAAATTCTGTGATGAACTCTGGGAAGTGATACAAATGTAAGTCAGTGACAGGCATCAGCCGTGGTCCACACACGGATAACCGGATTCAAATATTGGGTAATAATATTGCCATTATTGTATATGTGGTGGGGTCTTTTTGGTTTTTTTTTCTCAATGTAAACCGTCACAACAGTTTTATTTATATTTACACATTTCTGACCACGTAACCCAACACCTGCCCCTAATCCTACCATTTTTCAAAAAAACAAGATATAACCAGCAGATACAACTACCATCATTATATATTCAAAAATAATTAATATTCCAAGTCTTTTGAGGCAAAATGTATTGATTTGTGAGAGGAATAGATGTGATCACTTCCTCAGTACCGCTAAAGTTAATGTGCTGCAGCAGTCAAATATAAAAAATGGCACCAGAAGAATCAGTCTTGGTAGTAAAATTCTATTGGCTCTTGTGTGTCTCGTGACCAATCGCATCATGCTGTTGTGAAATGCTATTGACTATTGTATGTCTCTTTATTGATTGTGTCATTCTACGGGATGGGAGTATCTTTTTGAATGAGATGTGAGTGCGTTGCATTATCATTTCAGTGTTAAAACTTGGAAGGGCTTGGAATGCAACACCTTGTTTCTAATGCTTTTATACTGCTTATTGTCAGTTTTTGCAATAAATACCTGTGACTGCAGTTATATTAGTCTGTGTGTTTTATATTGTTCCCACCTGTAAGTCGCTTTGGATAAAAGCGTCTGCTAAATGAATAAATGTAAATGTAAATGTAAGTGGGTAGGTTTAGGGTGGGGTTAGGTTCTACAATTAAAGTATAAATTTATATAAAATGAATCCGGTTATCCCTGCGTGGATCACGGCTGATAACTGTCACTGATTACTGTACATTGGTATCACTTCTGTGAGCTCATCACAGAATTTTTGGTGATACTACCACAGATTTGTAGTCAAGGATCCATGGTCATTATACTAAATTCTGTGAGATCAGGTTGTATTAGCAAACAGGCAAAATAGCACTCTAGACCCTATCTCTATTTTGTGGCACGTACAAGTCATGAGTATAAATGCTTTTGACATTGGGATCACCCGGTGATTGTCGTCAAACGATTGGCCCAAACAATTGGTCACAACTGCGTGAAAAATTATTCTCTAGCATTTATGTTGACATTTGTTATGCTTTATTTGGCCCTTTTATTTACAAGGACAGAGTGCTTTGTGGAATGCTAAGTTCTTTTTATTTGCTGCTCTAGGCCTTGCAGGCATCCTTGATAGGGAAACAGTCGCTCTGTTCAGAGCTAACCCAGCTTTGAAAAGTATCATACTTCAATTTCTAGTTTTTGCCTAGTTCATAGAAAAGAAAATGTTTGTCAAGACAACTGCAGTGATAAAGTCATTATGGCATCTGTCCATTTGAGCATATATTGAAGTAAATAAAGAAAATTATTATATAGGTTGCCTCTCACTTCCAGTGCTTCTATGGCGGATACTGCCTCGCAGTCTGACACTGCCTCTGAGACTGCCATCACCTCTTAGACAGCCACTGCCCCCGTTTCCAAATTGACATTCTTCTGAAACTAACAAGTTAATACAAAAATCTGCAAGATTCTTTACAAGGCTAATTTTGCATACTTGGCTTGAAGATTGCTGCATGTTTCTCAACGAACCTGAACCAATGTCATCAAATTATAGCACAGCTGTATGGCAGTCATGGTTTTGGAAAAATTGTTTATTCACACAAAAATGAGGAAACTATTTAGCTTTGGGTTTGCATTACCATAGTTTTAAATATGTAGTAATTTATGCTTTTATATTTATTGAAGTCTGAAAGTTTGGCTCAAAGGTAAAACAATTACAGGCATTTAAAAACATAGTAAAAGTAATTGATAAAGGCATGGGGAGTGTTTAATAAGGACGTTTCATTGTGTAATGTAGCATGAAAAGTTTTAATAATCTAAAAATCAAATTAATAAAAAATCAGCCCGTGTATTAAAAGTGCCTGAAGTTGAGAAAAAACAAGACAAAACACCCACATTCAGGATATGCATAAACATTTTATTTAGAGTTTGTCCATTTTGGAAGACAATTGTTCTATAGGAATTATTGTGTTAAAAGAGAAGCCCTTAAAATAATTGCATCCCAGTATTTTTATAATGTTGTATTAAATTAATCAGTAAATTATTAACCAGAAATCATAATAGTACAGACAACTCAGAAATCCCCAAATTCTATCCCTCATAAAGAGTTTAGGAAAAGTATGAGTAGGCTACTGCTTAACATTTTCCTCACAGACAAACATAATGTGCAGCCTGTGAGTTATTTCTGACTTTATGAAGTGGAATTGTAGACAGCCCAGTGAGCCCCAATGGAGGTGAGGGCAAATCCATTCTGACGGCCGCTGAGGAAACGTAGTTCACTTCCATCGTGGGTAGGGTAGAGGTTAAATGAAAGTCCAGAAGGTTGCCCCACTTTAAAAGAGCGCCCCTCATTAGTGACAAACAGAAGCTCACTGATGTAACCAGAATAATACTTTCCAGAGACCTGAATGAAATATTCACTGTCGAAGAGTTTTATCTCCCTTTCATTGCCATAATATTTCACGCCAACCAGTTCTGTCCAATTACCATCATAACTCAGCTGGATCCTAAACAGATGAAAAAATGAAAATGAAAAATGAAAATTTTATACAGATACAATATACCATTAAATCATTCAGAGCTAAATATCATAAAACTATAAAATAAAAAAACAATACAAAATAAAAAAAATCTTAATTGTGATAAATATGCTGTATAGATTACAAAGTGTATAATTTCTTTCAAAATGGTTTTAGGTAGCCAGTCTAATAATTACGATGGATCAGGTTATTTTGGACTTCATAAGATGCCAGTGTTTAACATGTGCTTGGGAATACCTACCCATTGATGTAATTGTAGCTGTAGTAGTACCCATAGTAGGGATATTCATAAACTCTGATTCCTGTGATGCGACCGTCATTTGCAGTGGAAAATTCGCTTCCAGTGCCCTCCCCAACAGCAGGGGAGTATGAGTAAAATTCAGGTAAAGCTGAAAAGGTAATTGATTATCAGCTGCTGTAAGTGACTGAAATTAGTTATCACTAAAACCATTTTTTTGGTTCAAGTTGAATCCATTATTTTGATTGCTTTAGTTATACTGCTAGAAAATTTTATTATTCATTGTTATGCTGATGATGCATAATGTGCATGATGCATAAAGCATTATGTGAATGCATAACAAAATAACAGTAATCGCTTGATGCATAATCATTTAGTCAATGTTGATTTATATATTTCACTATATTTGTATTGAGCTGAACAGTAATACTCACGCAGGGTCATGCTCATGGCGCAAAGAGCAGAGAGTAGCACAAAATGATACAGCATTTTGGATTGCTTAGCTGTCCACTGCTCTTTGATTATCTAGAAGGAAAAAAGGAGAATTGCACATTGTACTAACAAGAAATATCAAATAATGCTGAATTATAATTTGTTTTTAAAAATAAATATTAACTTTACTTTATTCACAAATAAATTAATACATATATAACTTTTTAGATTATTTGTTTATGATGTAGTGTATCATATTATTAATTGTTATTTGATGCTGTTACCTGTAGTTGAGCCTGATAGGGTGTTCCTTGAGTAGGATGATTAAACCAAGCCTTATATACCTTATATACCTTTGGTCCATCCCCTTCTTTTCATTGATTTAGATGATAAAGGTTTGAAACTTTTTTTTTTTTAAGATTCATGACAGTTTCTGGAAGGAAAACATTTTAAGATGGCATTTCCTTGTTTTCTATCATTAGTCACCTGACACATTTAGAAAATGTATACTGAATTAGTGCTAATAGCTAGTTTTATGCAACGTAAAAAAAATTTTTTTTCAGTAAACCTTTTCAAGTAAAACATTTTGTGTTCTGAAATATTTTGAACAGCCAAGCTTACACAACTGATTTTTTTATCAAAATATTAAAATTAACAGACTTTTTTTTTCCCAAATCATTTTTTTTAGATCTCCCACACTCCCCCAAGTCCATCATCATTTTATTTTAATCTTTATTAACATGTGAAAAGAGAAATTCTTTGTCAGTGACTAACAGTAATTCTTAGTCGAAACTATCTGCTTCAGATGATACCAGTTCTGTTATGTAACATGCATTACCTGATTACAATTCAGATTATAGCCCAGAAGGGAAATAATACTTCTGTCCTACAAAATCTGTATATATTTGTATATGGGTTTGAAAACAAAATATGCAATCCAAAAAACTAAATGTGATTTGAATAGGACCGATCACATTTAGTCATGAATGACAAAAGAGGGGTGGCACATTAAAAATACAAATGTCTTAAATAACTGCAGAAATTCCTCTACCTGTGACTTGAGAAGAACTTCAAATTGAACAACACTGCTGAAAACCTATGAGTTTGACAGTTATCATGATTTGAAGCTTAAATAAATCCACTTTTGTTGTCTTATTATTATTGTCATCATTATTATTATTATAATTATTTGTTGTTGTTATTGTTGTGTTGTGATGTTAAGAGCCCATCTTCTTACATTTCTTGAGGCTTATCTGTGAAATTTCTATGCACATCCTTATATTTAATTCAATCTTCTCTTTTATTGTGCTTTAATAAGCGATAGGACTCATAATATCTGAAAATACATATTCTGTCCAATATGTGGGCGATGCCAACTTAAAGGGGTTGTATGATGTTGCTAAAAAGAACATTATTTTGTGTATTTTGTGTAATGCAAAATTCATAAACCAAACAAAAAATTCAAAGATAAAATAAAAGGTTTTGTACTGTAAAGTTTGTGGTACAGTAATTAAGAGCCTAGAAGTATTTATGCATCAGGTTGCACTGATTCTTTTGTTCTTCACAAGAATTCTTTCCTCTCAGTAACTCATGTTTAATTTAAAACGTATCAAAGCAAGCAAGCAAAAATAAAACATCCAAAACTTTTAATTAAAACAAAACCAGTTATACAGCTCATAAATGTAATGGTCTCCTTCACTTTTGCATGAGACAGTTTACAATGTAATGTCTTTGGAAAGATATGATTTCTTTGGCTCTGCATTAAGGAAGTAACTACAGGGAACAAAATAACGTTTTGTCACTGTCAAGTCAAGTCACTTTTATTTATATAGTGCTTTTAACAATACAGATTGTAGCAAAGCACTGAACATTATCAAGT
>JAUMHI010000058.1:3953798-3994908 GCA_032359435.1 Enteromius unitaeniatus | reverse complement strand
AAACCAAAATCTGACAAAGGACGGGGGAGACCCAGACATACAAAAAACACAAACCCAGAAACGCCTACGGCGTTACAATTTCTGTGTGAATCTGTGTTACAGTGTGATGTATTTCTGTGATGTTCAGCTGTATTTTCAGCATCATTACTCCAGTCACGTGATATTCAGAAATAATTCTAATATACTGATCTACTGATCATCAAACATTCTAACCTGTTTAAAGGCTCTGAGACATTGCTGAACTTTGACTTAAATGAGGCCCGCAGTTAAAATAACACACACAAAAGTTCAGTGTGACAACTCTTTAATGTAGAATATAAACCAGCAATCGAGAGGGTGATTTCCACAACTGGAAACCGTGAAATGTGCAATTAAGGAGATCTTTGTTTTTGTTTTCTTCATTTGAGGATGTCATGAGTTTCCTCGCCCTACCCTACAGTTATCGGTCTCTAGCAGGACTGGCTACGTGCTTCTCTCTTTGGAGCAGTCTAATGATGAAGACATCAGGGAATCTGTGATAGTTTTGTTGTGTCTGAGGGTAGCTGGGCATGGGGACAACTGAAGCTGGCATGGAGCAGAGCATGGTGCGGTACAGAGGGTGTTTGAGAGCAACGAGCAGCTGCCGCCATTGGGATCTCATCAGCTCTGTGTGGATTAGCACTGCCAGCTCCTGTCTCTAACCCACACAGATGACCTCTGACCCCACACAGCAAATGCTCTGCTCATCTTCAGAGGTGCCAGAACAACGATGCTTGATCTGGATATGTCAGCGAGGGTGTTTCTTTGCTCAAGTCTGTTGAAGAGCTGATGGCCCGCAGAGACAATCTGATATTTTTTTACACCACAACAATGTATTCAGAGCTCACCTTTTCTCCTGCAGGTTTTAGAATGTCAGATACAGTAATACTTAAACTGTTCACACCAACAACCCCTGAAAAGAGTATTATGTCACTCGAAACTGCTGTATGCTTGTGCTATCCTTAAAGTAAATGTCTATGAAAAAAAAGAATGAAAAAAACTGTGCTAACAGGTTTGAACCTGTTATTTTAAATATTGTTGTGGTTAGTAAGATTTGTTTGATTGATACTTTCATTCAAGAATGCATTAAAATAATTAAAAGTGACAGCAAACACTTAGACTGTGTCACACCGTAGGCGTGCTCTGTGTATGTTTCTCTGTAACCATGTCATGTGTCCATGTGCTTGTGTTTATGTTTTGATATCTGTTCCATGCGCTCTTGTGTTTTGTTTTCATTCTGTTCCCCCATGTGCTCTAATCATTTGTAACCCCGCTCTTGTCATTAGTGTTTGATTATCTGCCAGCTGTCTTTCCCAGGTGTATTGTCTTTAGTCTTTGATTGGTCTGTGTATTTACGTCACTCAAGTTCAATGTCAGATGTTGAAGTTACATGTATCCGCATTGTTCTTGCGGTTTCCTTTATTTTCTGGTCAATAAATGTCTAAGTTTCTATTTGACTCTTGTCTCCGTGTCCGAAACGAGAGCGCGACTTCACACAGCTGCTTCGTTAGACTGTTACAAGGGATTTCAATTCTTTTAAACTTTCTATTCATATATATATATTTTTCATGTGTCATGGATTTCACAAAAATAAGTAGCATAACTATTTTCACTGTTGATGTTAGTAATAAATGTTTATTTTATGAATCCTGTGACACTGGACACAGTTCGGTTGCTATTAACTGAATAAATTAAATATTAAACCTACTGAAATTGCATATAGTTGGCCTATAGTTATCCTATTTTAAATTGAAAAAAAATCCAATTTGAAAATGCACAAGCTAGAGATTTCTTGTCTTTATTTTAAAAGTAAATAAATAAACTAAGAAGTTGTCATCAAATTTATTGCATCAAATATTAAATCTTTTTGCTTTCACTATCATGTACTTTACAATGCATTCATTGTTCACTTTTTTTTTTCCCCTGGAGAAATAAAAATAGAGAGGGCCAATCAGAAGCTCACTCTGATTTAAGGACAGTGTCTCAGAGCTGCAGACTCCATTTCAAATGAGAAATTCATTGTTCCCTAATTATCAGTGAGCGCCACACTGGGTGGGATTGTTACTGTTGTTTCCAATGTGAAAGGTCTCATTCCTCCCCCTGTTCTTGCATTGCTGAGTCTGCAGGGGCCTTTTGTTTGGAGCTCCAGTGAGCTTTAATGCCACTGAGTAATTCTCTGCCATCCAAGATAATGGGGTTTTAGTTGCCGCAGCCTTTTCCAGAGTGTGTAAGTGGCATGGGACTACCCACACAAGAATGCCTTTCACTTAGACAGGATGCAACAAGCCACAGAACACTATAAGATGCTTGATAAACATGCAAAATATTGTAGTAAGCAATACACTTACTTTGCACAAACCAATGCATATCACACAATAACAGACTGCACAAAAACTGTTCATTCACAGTCCATTCAGAAACATACACTTAAACACTTCACAATGAATCATAATGAGATCAACACTCATCTGACAAAAGCTTCTGAGTGGAATTTAGTAAGTAATGTCCTCATTAGTATTCTCAAGCAGCATCTGAGTCCTTTTGTGGGTTTGTGTAGGTTTTGTGCAGAGTAACCCAGCAGAAAACAAGCTGAATGACTGCCCTGACCATTATGGGAGATGAGGATAGTATGAGGTAATCACATAAAACAATTGGAGAGTTGGAGATCATACAAACATGCAAAGATGGTTTGGTTCCTGAGAAATCACGTTCATGATCTGCCAGTGTACAAATGGTGTTCTGGTGGTTCCCCCACAGCTGAAATAATGACTGCGTCGTTTCCTTCTTGGGGGACCTCCTCCATCGTCGGGCCCTTAGAATCGTAACTCCCCCCCAATGGCGCCCCGAACACTACTCATTGATTTTGCTCCATTAAATCAACAAAAATTGTTCCAAATAAAGTAACAGCTCAGCCATTGCGCATCTCTAAAGGCAAACATAGCGGTGTTTCATTCATAAAAAAAATTATTTAAAGGGGGGGTTAAAATGCACTTTCATGCATTCAGAGATGTTTACACTTTTAAAAAGTTGGATTTTCATTATACACATGGACAAATATTAAAAAAACAATTTGGACATGTGACCAAGCCTTTATTTGCCAAAAACCTTACTTCTGGGTTTGTACAATTTTTAGGGGAGTTTTTTCTATCCTTGGTCTTCATGACATAGTCGAGGATATAACTCTTTATATAGGAATTTGTCCCGGAAGCACTTTCTTTTAGAAATATGATAACAATGAAGACGTTTTGGCAAAAAGAAGGATGCCAAGATTAACATGAGATTGGGTAAACTGTGTTATGCTCCCTTTAAACAAATCTAATGAGTCAGTGATTCATAATTACCCATTCATAAAGACAGTCAGTTGATTCACTCATAAATGAATCAGCTGTTTGAACTAATCATTTGAATAAAAGACTCAAGGATTAAAATCAGGGACTTGCGTTTATGTGCCAAAAACCTTACTTCTGGGTTTGTACAAGTTTCGGGGAGTTTTTTTAACTCCTGGTGGAATAAGTTTCATTTCTACCCTATAATTTTAGTCATTTCAATCATTTAGTCAAAATGTTATATTTTTACATCAGTTAAGCAGGTAAAGGTCTGGAGCTGATTCTAAGTGTGACATTTGACAAGCGATAAAGAGCAGGTGGATGCTGAGGATATCCTGGAGCTCGGGCGTACGGCGGATCTCTCTCTCCGTGCTACGAGAGAGACCGCTAGAGCCGCGAGACCAGGGTGCAGGCGAGAGACAACACGTTGGTTATAGAACCTCAGTTCCCAGAAAGGATTTGAGGGAACTGTTGACAGCTAGGAAAACGCAGTCACAGAAAAAAATCCTGATTTTCACAAAACTCATTTTGTGTGCGCTCTGGAGCGAGAGCGGGGTTTGCCGCAGCTGTACACGGCACCCATAGCTCCTCCAGCGCTATCTGGTGCTCTTCAGCAGCCTCTGGGATGCGTCTCAGAGGGGCTGAAGAGTACACTTCCCCCGAGGGGGTTGGCTCTAGCATGTCAGTGCTAGCCGAGTGCTGCGACCCGAGGGGGCAGACACGAGCTGTAGGTCTCTTACTAGGCACCAGCTGTGAGAGGCTGGTACCCTTAGTGAATTTTCTGGTAGCATGGGAAAGTCTACCAAGTGTTTCTCGTTGGGTTTTAAACATCATAAAGAACGGTTATCTCATCGAATTCAAAGAACGACCACCGTATTACAACGGAATGATCCCCACAGTAGTGGGTTCACGCCATATGCTGTGCTGGAGCAGGAAGTAGCCACTCTCTTAAAAAAGGGAGCCATCGAGGTGGTCCCGCCCGAGGGCAGAGTGGGGGGTTTTTACAGCCTGTATTTTGTGGTGCCAAAAAAGGCCCATTTTAGATCTCAGACAATTGAACTGCTCAGTCAGTCAACTGAAGTTCAAAATGCTTGAAGCAAATAATGTCTCAAATCAGGTATCAGTATCGAGTCCTCCCCTTTGGTCTAGCACTCTCACCCTGTACGTTCACGAAGGTGGTGAACGCGGCCCTGGCCCCGTTGAGACTTCAGGGGATCTGCATATTAAACTATCTAAACGATTGGTTGATACTGGCAACTTCGCAGGCCGAGGCTTGCAGACATCGAGATGTCGTCCTTTCTAATATGAGAAAACTAGGGCTGAGACTGAACGACAAGAAAAGTGAGCTGTCTCCAGCTCAGAGTACGTCCTATTTAGGCGTAATTTGGGACTCAACCTCGATGCGGGCACGATTGTCCCCCGCTCGGGTCGATGTACTTCTGTCTGCGGCCAGAAGAGTGAAACAAGGCCTTTCACTTACCATCAAACAGTTTCAAAGACTGCTGGGTGTTATGGCAGCAGCTTACAATGTGATTCCGTTGGGGTTGTTACATATGAGACCAATTCAGTGGTGGCTAAAAACCAAGGGGTTTTCCCTGAGGGGGAATCCTCTTCGTTTAATCAAGGTCTTGTGTCGAGGGGCCCGAGCCTAGGACATATGGAGGACAAGACAGTTTCTACAGTCTGGATCGATGCTGGGTGCTCAGTGCCAGCGAGTGACCCTCACAAGAGATGCGTCTCTGACCGGATGGGGGGGTGATCATGCGTGGTCGTCCAGCCACCGGCCAGAGGACAAAGTGGCAAATGCGCTGCAGTATTTCCACCTGTACCTAGCAGGGCAGCATGTGTTGGTGCATTCAGACAATATAGCAACAGTGTCCTATATCAATCATCAGGAGGGTCTGTGGTCCCGTCCCTTATACAAATTAGCACGCATAGTTCTAATGTGGGCTCAGCAGACGCTCCTCTCGCTGAGGGCGATCCATATTCCAGGATACCTGAATCTGGGAGCAGATTCACTGTCAAGGCAGGGGCCGAGGCCCGGAGACTGGGGACTCCACCCGGAAGTGGTGGAACAGATTTGGAGTGTCTTCTACCGAGCGGAGGTGGATCTTTTTGCGACTCAGGAGAATGCACATTGTCCCCTCTGGTTCTCTCTTCTTCATCCAACTCCACTGGGCCTGGATGCCATGGTGCAGAGGTGGCCGAGGCTCCCTCTGTACGCCTTTCCCCCAATGGCTCTGCTGCCAGGGGTGTTAGAAAAAATTTGCCAAGACGGAGTCAGCTTACTGTTTGTAGCACCGTACTGGCCAACTCAAATATGGTTTGCGAACCTAGTATCTCTCCTCGACGGGTCCCAGTCAGGAAAGATTTGCTCTCCCAGCAAGAGGGCACCCTTCTACACCCTCGTCCAGATCTGTTGAATCTGTGAGTGCTCTTAGCAGCAGGGTTGACAACCGAGGTTGTCCAGACTATTCTGCAGTCGAGGGTGCCCTCAATAAGGAGGTTGTATGCTCTAAGGTGGAGACTTTTCACCTCATGGTGTGTAGAGCAACAGCAGGAGCCAGTTAACTGCCCGATCAGCACAGTTCTGGAGTTCTTGCAGATGAGGCTATCCACAGGGATAGTTCATTCCATTTTGAAGGTATACGTGGCAGCTATTTCGGCCTTCCATGCACTCATTAATGGCTGCTCAGTGGGTAGACATCCACTAGTCATACGATTCTTGCGAGGTACACTCAGGCTATGGCCAGTGGTGCAGACAACACTCCCAACCTGGGAAGTGGCGGTGGTTCTGGAGGCCCTTTCTTGGGCTCCGTTTGAACCTTTGGAGCAGACCTCCGACCGATACTTAACTATCAAGACTTTCTTCACTCAGAAGAGTAGGGGACTTGCAGGCCTTATCAGTGGCTGCTACCTGTATCGACTTTGCACCCAGACTGGTGAAAGTTTTCCTCTTCCCGTGAGCGGGGTATGTCTTTAATGTCCCTACAGTCCCACCTCAACCGGTGGTGCTTCAGGCGTTTTGCCCTCCTCCGTTTCAGGAGGCGAGCCAGGAAAGGCTTCATTACGCGTGCCCAGTGCGATCACTGAACATGTATATTCAGAGAACTGCGGGTGCTGTTCTGTTAGTGTGCTTTGGTCCTCCCCGCAGAGGGTTGCCTGCTTCCAGGCATACCCTGAGCAGGTGGATTGTGGATGCTATTTTTATGGCCTATGACTCTGCAGGTCTCCCCTCGCCAATGGGAGTCAGAGCTCATTCCACTAGGGGTGTGGCGGCCTCGAAGATTGATGCCTATGAGCTCCAGACTTTAAAAAATTGCATTTTATTTTTGATAATATTTATTTGTCCAACTACAATTGATCTCCTGAAAATGGGGGATGGAGTTGCTGTGTATGTTTTATGCTATTTTTGGTCCAGCCCATTGAATTAGGCCTAAAGCATAACATCTGCACTGCATTTAACTGCGTTTCATTTTTTTTTTTCTGGTGGCATACAGAGCCAAAATTATGAAAATTGAGTCACCGTTCAAAAATATAAATGGACCTAACTGTATGATTGCATATCTTTTGCTGTGTGTCAGTTTCAGTTTGCATTTCTAAACATTTATTTTGCCATTAATTGTAATAATTATATCAACTTTTGTAACTTTTCTTAAACTCCTTGTTAACAATTCTATTTGAAAAAGAGTTAACATTATCTCCATATAAGAGAATCATACCCTCAAAAAAAAAAACAGATCCATCAGAGAGAGATAGCAGGAACATTAGGAGTGTCCAAATCAACAGTTTGGTATATTCAGAGAAAAAAAGATCCCACTGGTGAACGCAGAAATATAAAAAGACCAGGGGTCTGTACCATGAAGCTGGTTTTGCTGGTTAGCCAGCTAAGTTTCAGTTTAGTTTGCACCATTTTTAGGTTTTAGGTTCCATGAAATTGGTTTGGTTTTTAGCAGTGTTCATCGCCATAGTAACGTACGCTACACTGCTAACCTGCTTCACGGCAGGTTATGTTCTGGGTTTTTTTCTTAAACTCCTTGTTAACAATTCTATTTGAAAAAGAGTTCACATTAACTGGAAATAAAAACATAATATCATAATATATTATATGATCTCTATAAATGATGGCAGTATAATTCTCCTGTTCTCCTCAGTGAAGGTGTGGTGTGAGGAGGAAGATGATCCTGAAGATAAGAGAGTGTCTAAGTGTGCTAATGGTGCAGCGAAAACACTTCAGTTTCTACACAATAAACCACTCAACTAGCTGAATTCACACTATTACCGTTGCATTGTAAATGAATGGTTAGATCCACACACAAAACCTTCCTCTCAACAGCCTTCTGCAAGACACTGACCTGTAGTGATGTGAGAACTGACCTGGAAGTGGAAGCTCTCTTTGGTCGCGCTGGGAAAAGGTCATGTTTGTTTAGCTTGCCACCTTCTGGCATGTGAGACCGGCTGTGATTGCCCAATAGCAGGACAGTAGAGAGGAGAACCAGCCTGGAAACAAAAGACGGCATCTGACGTTAACCCACAACAGCCCGTCAACATCAACAAGCTTATTCTGTTCAGTAATCATCACTTCAGGGTGGACTGAGCCAATCTGATATGTCCTTTCTTGAAAGTACTTTCCTCGTTCATTAATAAGTAGTGTGTTCAATGAATAAATATGAGTCTTATGAATGTTCCAAAAGACCTTAGTCAGTGTAGCACCATATTTTTACCAGGAATGGAAATGAAGCTGTGAGAGACAGAAGTGCAGCGCTTTCAATGGATCACATTGTTGTTTAATAACAACATATCAATTGTCAAGCTTTATACAGTGAGTGCCATTGTTCAGACTGAAACACTTAATATTCAATAAGGCTTTAACTGGATGGAAGTCTATTTGTTACAATGTTGGATAATGCATGCGTTAAACCCCGCCTCTTCTTGCCGATTGGTTGGCCGAAGTTTGTTTTTGTTGTGATGAACATCCTGCGCCCATAGTGTTTGTTTCGGTATTGCAGCCTCTGTGTTGTCTTTCGAGACCAGGTTTTTCCCAGTGTATTCAGAGGGCAGACAGCAAGACGATCGAGGGGTTATACATACGGTTTGAGATAAAAATGAAATCGAGCTAAAATCCTGCAACATCGCATAGAGCACCTTTAAGTTATGGAAAAGGATCTAACACGTTTACATCACGCACAGCACCTGAACACTGATGAAAACCTGCTCTAATGGGATCATTTGAGACAAACGCTCAACAGAAACAGTGTCCACCATGAAATGCGCAGCACCTGCTGAACATGCTGAAGCTGACAGTCATGCCCTGCATTATATCAGTGCTGTCTTTGATTTCCAGTCCCACATTCTCCATGTCCCTTTTTCATCTTTCCCTGAGAAACTGGCTGAAAACTCAAAGTGAAAAGACCAGAGAGTCTGTTGGAGGATTCAATGCTGATCAGCCTCATGTCTGCAATATATAACCCTAAAGAACTGATAAATAAGAGACGGTGTCAGAGGCAGCAGAAATGAGACCAGAGATAAAAGCAGAAAATGAGTCACATTCGTCTTAGAGAGAAAACAGAGTAAAGACAGAGAGAAAAGAAGAGGTAGAAAGCAGATGAAAACAAAAAGAGGAAAGAGTGCTATGGTGGAGAGCATCGTTTTTAGCATTATTATTATTATTTTATTTATTAAGCAGCAGCTGTTTTCAACATTGATAATAATCAGAAGTGTTTCTTGAGAAGCAAATCATCATAATAGAATGATTTCTGAAGGAAGGTAATGATGCTGAAAATCTCAATTACAGTTTAACATAGATTCACATAGAAAACAGTTAGGCCTATTTTAAATAGTAAAATTTCACAATATTACAGTTTCAATGTATTTTGATCAGATACATTCAAATTAAAAATATTTTAATATTCCTCAAAACATATTTGTTTGCTTTGTTTTATTTATTCTATAAGTGGCCTTTAATTTTGTGAACATGTAGTGGACTGAATATATTTAGATTTACACATTTAGCAGATGCATTTATAGTGACTTACACTGCATTCATGTTACAGTTTTTCATCAGCTCTTGCTTTCCCTGGGAATCAAACCCATGAGTGTGGTGTTGCTAGTGCCATGCTTTACTATTTGAGCTATAGATGAATAGTTGTTGGTCACTCTGAGTGAAATTAAATTAAATTATTTCCATTGCTACATTTTTAGAACATTACAATTATCCCTGCTCTCCTACAATATGTGCGTGAGAAGCAGATGATGTGAAGAACATGAGATCACTCCAGCATGGCATGTGAGGGCAGAAATGAGAGATCTGACCCCAAACATGGATCCAGCGGCCTTCACCTGTTGAGCATTGATAATCTCACACCCAAAGAGTTACAAGAAGCTCAAACACTCTGCCGCTGCACCTCGTAACAGGACACTGGATAGATGAGTTATGGATAAAGGCTCACATATTCATCTCCCTCCTTCAAGCTTCACACTCATCCTTTACAGAAGAACTCGTGTCCCGTCTGGCAGGTCAGTTTACTGTCAGCTTGAATGTTCAATTACATGCTGCATGTCACTGCCTCTATATCAGCAGCAGGGTTACACGTCCATCCTGAACTCTTACTGTGGGAATACAAAGAAAGTAGGTCAAGAATCTGTTCACTGCCACTCTGATCCCTCTGGCCAAATAAAACCATAAATCAGTACGCTAAGCAAAGAGCACAGATACAGTAAAGTGAATTATTCTCACAATATGCCACACATTTTAAATTGTTGCATTGTTTGATACAGTTCATGTATTACAATTTCTGTATGACAAAACTATCATTTGATATTTGATATATCATATTTTAAACTTCTGCTGATGAGACAATCTGAGATGGTGTGTTGGTGACCCCAGCAGGCCTCATGCTAACTTTACGTCAGAGACATTATCTTATTGTGCACAATTTATCAATGCATGTTTCTTTTTGAATTATTATTACTTTTTTTTTTTTTTATCTCTAAGGGTCAGATTTACTAATAATGTATGTGCAAACTCTCTTCTAGCAATAAAACTACTGTCAAGGATTTAAGCACTTGCAGAGAAACTTCAATCAAATGAACACTACATCTTTCATTCTTTCAAGCATATATAGATATAGATATAGATATTCTTCTAACTATACGTAACTCTGTAACTACATGTCAACTAATTCTCATTAATTAATTTGCAGCTACATGTCTCTCAGAGTAGACTGTTAGGGTAGGTTTAGGGTTAGTAGAATAAGTTTCTGATGTTTCAGTATGTAGTGTGTTGTGGACTCAACCAAATAAAGTGTTAGAAGATATTCAGCAGACAGTCTACTAATACTCTAATGACTGCTAGTTAACATGGAGTTACAGAGTAATTTACTGTTATGTCTAAAGTGTTATACATTATACCGTATATACATTATATCGAATTAATATATAAACATAACAAAGTATATACATGCTTGTGTGTGCATATATATAATAAATACGCACAGTTTTGGACGCGATATGACACATGCAACGCTGTTAAATATGGACATATTTGGACACTGCATCTCGTCTCTGTGGCTTCTGAAGGTGATCTCGGTCAGATCTCGAGTCTGGGTGGTCTCTTCGAGTTCGTCTGCAGTGTTCACTTCTACTCCCGAGAGAGTCTGAGAAGAGGCTAGACAGCCCAGCTCTCTTTCTCAGCTAACTGGGGATGTGCTGGTCAGTTTGCTCTGGCTCTCCACACTGCGGCTGGGGTGCAGATGCACTGGTTTTTCCTGTGGAAAAGGACTGTAGGACGACAGTCAAAGGGTCTTTCATTCAGAGCTGCACGCCAGGTCCTGGCCCACAAACTATGAGGCCCCTATCCTTTATTCTGTGGGCCAGACACACTCCAAATGTCATGGTTTTGACTGATAAGCTGCTCCGGCTGTCTGTGATCTCTCTAGATGGAACATATAACACTCACGCTGCTGATGTAAACTAATTGAGTGTACAGATCGGCGTTTTAATCAGCCACACTCCTCTGCAGAGAGACATAAAGGCTGTTATTCCAGCGGTCTGTGGACAAAACACGAGGGTGAAGACCTTTTCACAGAAACGGCATCCCTGCGGTGCGTCATGAGACTGGACACATCACGCTCTCTGCTGTATCCGCTCTGCTAGAGACCACTTTCTGCCCTGATGAGCAGACAAGAATTAAAGGCAATAATTAGAGCAATTCCTCCTGCACACATTCAGCAAAAGGCACAAACGCTTCTCTCGAGATGTCTCTCTCTCCTCAGCAGAGTCAGTGGACGCGGCCGATGGTGGCTCTAGATTCCTAGAGGAAATTTACCGGTGAGGTCAGAGCGGTTCAGATGGCCCCGTGCCACGGCTGAGTATAAGGGTGAGTTTAAGTTGGGCCAGTAAATTAAACTCCCAACGGACGCATCTGTGTGTGTTTTACCTTCATGCAGTAGAACAGAAAACTCTTGCAAAGATGGACGAATTAGAAAGGTATTTTGTTCCCAGTGATTTAGTTTTACTAACTAGTGATCACTACTGATTGATGTTTGCTCACCCTCAGACCATTCAAGATGTAGATGAGTTTTTGTTGAAATGTTTCTCTGCATCAGTGTCTCAGCAATGGATGCTCTGCAGTGAATGGGTGCCGTCAGAATGAGAGTCCAATCAGCTGATAAAACATCACAACAATCCCCAGCACTCCAGTCCAGCAGTTAGTGGATAATAAGAAAGAAACAAATAAGCACAGCATTGTAACTTTAAACATCTTGCTTTCTGCCAAAATATATAATAATCCATTAAACTGTTGCTTCAAAAGTCTTAATTATGTTTCGGACATCAGTAGTACCTCAAAAGATTTCTTTTAATGAATTGTGGAGATGCATGTTTATAGTTTTCCTAAGCAATCAGACTTATGAATGACAAACTGTCTGTAGATATACTCATTCATATATTTACAATCTTAATTTTAGGGAAACAGCAAACAATAAACAATCATTTCTGTTACTTACTGAATGAAAAATAAACACACACATTGTTTTTTGTGATTTATGAGGTCTCTCCATAGGCGTAATGGTTTTTATATACTGTACAGACTGTATGTGGTATTGTCCTACACTGACCCTACACCTAAACCTACCCCTTACAGGAAACTGTGTGCACTTTTAGATTCTCAAAAAAACACCATTTACTATGTTTTTAAGCTTTCTAATTTCCGGGGACACTGAAAAAGTCCTCATAAAACATATTGTAATAGCTATGTCATTATACACATTTGTGTCCTCATAAACCACATAAACATGCACACACACACACACACATAATGTACACTCTTATAATTCCAAGAATCAGTCCACAGGTTCATACCCTCAATAATTTTTTTCCAATGGAAAACTAAATTATATTCATCGTAAAACAACATTGACTTCTGCCTTCTACCTCTACACAGTATCAGTAACATAATCACCCATCTGTGACACGTCACCTCACTTCTGCTGTGATCAGTCCATATGCATTTAATAGAGATTCTGTTTTATTACATTATGTTTATGACAACTCAGACATTTTTCTTTCTGTTAATAAAAGATGCAGCCTTAAATATAAAATGCATATATAGTTTATGGCCATTGATTGTAAATGCAAGTGTCAGCCTGTATTTCACAGCAAGCTACAGATTGTTTACTGCCTGCAGTGGCCATTATTCTACAGGACAAGAACAGCATCGAGAAATCACAGTTTGTTGAGGAAACACTTTTGAAATGTGAGGAGCAGTTTCAGAAACAAATGTATTTTTTCTTTATTATGTGAGACAGTAAGATAAAGCAGCAATAAAAGTGTCTGTAAAATGTGCTGTCTGCATCTGGGAGGCCTTACTGTTTTTCTGTTTCTGAGAGTGTTCTATCGCTGTCACGGTTCATGGGTTCACAGTCTCATTCATGCCTGTTGTGTGTCTGAATGAGTAGGTGTGGCTGAGTGTGGTGAGCTAACTAGTTCCAGCTGTGGCTCGTTACCCAACACTACCTAATGTGTGCTAACCTGTCTTGTCTTGGTCAGTTGCTCTGTTAGCTGTCCGCTCCTGGGTTCCTGTCTCCTCTGGTATCCACTCTCTCCGGTGGAGATTCTGTCTCCGTTCAGGATTGTGTGTCCTGGCTGTTTTATGCTGCATTGCTATTTCTGACTTGAGATTGGATTGATTTTTGTCAATAAATGATTTTTTGCTTCTGCAACTGAATCCTCCGTTATTCACTCGTCACAATTGCAAAGAGGACCCTGGCTTTATAGAAATATATTGATATCGTCCGCAACTGGTCTGCACACCTTGGGCCTTCCTAATTTGGGAGTCACACTCGTGGTCCTAGCGGTCAAAAGTGACCAGACACCTAAAATGTAACTTTTTTTTGCCCCCTAGTAAAATCAGTGTTACATTTTTTGTTTAATAATATTTTTTCTTTTGCATTTCAAGATAATTTTATATTACTAATTAATTTTTACGCAATATTAATTACCAACTTAAAAATGAAATGGTATTTTTTTTCTCCCCCAATATTTGTAACATTGTTTTATATCAATGTAGCATTTTCTCTTTAAAATAAAGACCTTTCACATTTTTTTTTTTTTTTTACATTTGTAGCGCCCCCTGGTCAAAGCAAAGAAAAAAACTGTGGTGACACACAACATGCCATTATGTTAAAATTAAATATAAACACTTACCGAAATAAAGGACAGAAACACAGTCTTCTTTTCAATGACATACCAATGTTTAAATAGGCTAATTATGCATTCTTTATTGTTTACTATATTATTAGTTTTTCAAGCAGACATGAGTCATTGAGTGATTTTATTTGTGTTGCTTGAACAACATGACTTTGACAATAGCAGCTAAATAAGGCCGCGGTCCCTTTAAAACCTCATACACGAGAACGCATACATCCCCTACAGTTAACATTCAAGTTATAGGTTATCTACTTTGTCTACCTGAATGCTAGTCAAAACTGACAATTTGAAATCATTTTGTGTGCAATTCTCCATTCAAGGGTCGCTATGTGTGCGTATGCGCTCAGAGACCGGCCTGAATTGAGCTTCGTCAGATGTATCCGCATGCCTGCTCTTCATGAGTTTGATCTGTAGGCTATAGAAAGAGTAATCAGCTGATCACTGCGGGCTTCACCCACCTTAACTTGCATTGAAAACGTAGGGCAGCAGTTCCTGTCAGGTTAACTTTTCTCAGGCTATGGGTCTGGACCCTCCTCTCGCCAGGGGCCCGGGGCTCTTACGCACAGGTGTGAGCTGTGATTGGCTGCTCGGGAGCCCTGCTCCAGACCTTCACTAAACGCGCTCTGAGCGGAGACTCTGAGAACATCTGCATGAGCAATGGCACAGTTATCCTGCAGCACACTGCATTAAAGCACTGAGAGAAGTTCAGTCCGGATGCGGATCATGGATTCGGGATCGCGTTCACTGCGCTTCACTGATGCTGTCCGATAGATTTCAAGAGACTGAGTGAGAGATTTGGAGAGGCACGGGGGCTGTTCGCGGCAGATTTTGGATAAGAGTCCCTAATAGACATGGCTTGCCTGCGGTCTGTGCCAGCGAGGAGGAATTACACCGCATCCATCTGTTCTGTGCTGCTCTTTCTGCTTTTCACTCTCGGATGCCAGCAGGTGAGCAAACAAGCGCTTGTTTCGTCAATATTGCTCTGTATTTCAATGCAAATGATGCATGTGTACTGTCTATCCACGCAGAGATCTTACTGTACATCTGCAATTCTTCAGGCTGGTCCTCATGTAAAGCATAAAGCTCTGCTGGAAAGTCTGCGCTTACCTCACAACACAGGTGAGAGCTTCACAGTTACCTCTCAGAGGTGATTGACAGCTGTCAGTCACAGCTGCATTATATCACTTTATTACTAATCATTCACTTAGATTTTCTTCCCAAAAATGAAAAGAAGGCAACTTAAAAATGCCTTGGTAAGAGAAAGACTTTGATGCAGTTGCACAGTCTGATATTCTGTCGGCAGGGGGCGCTAGATGTCCTAATGAATATGTGCAGTGTGACAAATGCACCTTAAAATAAAAGCTCAGAGCTGTTGTGTTGAGCTGATTAGGCCATTTAAAAATAATAACAATGAAAATAACAGCAGTACACTTTATTGTTTATTGTTGTGACTTTTAATACCTACAGTGTTAGTAAAACCTGACACCCATGCATGCACGCACACTTATTTAGCTTTGTAAATGAGGATATAAAAATAACCATGAAAATAGCACCACAAATGTGTGTTTTTATATAGCGCTAACTACACTAATCAGATGGTTTGGTTACAGACCAATCCGAAACTTTCTCCTAACAGAAAACTAAACTGAATTCTACAAAAAGAAAAACAAAAATGTATTTCATATGAATCATTTGTTCCAACTGAGGCTGTCCCCAAAAGGAGGTCTTGTTTGTCGCTTCTGCAGACAATTTTGCACACACAAACAGAAGGAGGGGAGCGTAGCATAAAGATTGGCATGCACTGAGACTTAGTGAACAATGAACAAAGGCAGACACTTGAAGAAGCTCTCCATCAATCAGCCAAGCTTTACAAACAGTCTCTGTGTGCACTTACTGCCTTTATCCTGTGAAGAGTTTCTGCACTGTTTGGCATGAGCTTAGAGACTGGAGTAGCCAGATATAATGTGTGTGCATGTGTGAAAGACAATGAGAAAGAGCGAGAGCTCTGTATCACGGCGGAGGTAAGAGTATGTGTCATCAGTGTGTTCCTCACCCCACGGTCAGAGATCATAAATCTGTCCGCTCATGTCTGTAAAAGCATTTATAACTTGAGCCACCAGACCACCACGAGGATGAGAAAAGCGTGAGTGTATGAGGAGGTCAGAATCACACAACATTAAAACACATCCCCTGACCTTCACCGCATGAGCAGCATCCCCAAGGACCTTCCCATAAATCACTTAAGCTTGCATTTGCATCATACTTATTTCATGCAATAACAACAGTATATTTGCTAGATATCGTGTTTTTATTCCTGATGTGAATCATTACATGATAAAATACTTTTTAATGTTCTCAGTTCATTCCCTGTGTTTGGACTAAAGAAACTGCAGCCAGACACTTATATCTTGGTGTTGAAACAATTTTCACTCAGACGTTCCTAGTCAATTTCACAAATGATTATGGCAAGTAACACACTGAATTAAATGAGAAAATTTTGAAGTATGAAGACTAAAATTGTATCTTCTTGTACAGCGTGCTCCGTGTTTCTTTAAACAACATCAAAGAATCTTTTTAAGAGCATAGTTTTTTTAAAGACTTTTTTAAAGGTTGCATGCATTTATTGAATATAAACACTTTCTTCACAGCTTATACTTTTTTACATTTCTAGGCTGATCTCTATTAAAAAAGTGTAACATTGTGACTCACCCAACACTGACTCAACTAATGGAGTGAGTTTTGAGCACGTTAGAGAAAGTTGGAAAAAAGAAAAAGATGAGATGCTACAGAAATGTGACTCTTCCCGTTTGTTTATATAAGAAAGAAAAAATGTCCAGAGTACCTTGACAAAGCTTTATCATGTCAACATCACCCACTTAGTATGAGCCTGACATATGTGACCCTGGACCACAAAACCAGTCTTTAGTCGCTGGGGTATATTTGTAGCAATAGCCAAAAATACATTGTATGGGTCGAAATTATAGATTTTATTTGCCAAAAATACTTAGGATAATAAGTAAAGATGGTATTTAGTCAATTTCTTACCGAAAATATTACTTTAGTAATATGCATTGATAAGATCTTCATTTGGACAACTTTAAAAGTGATTTTCTCAGCATTTCGATTTTTCTCTACCCTCAGATTCCAGATTTTCATACAGTTGTATCTCGGTCAAATTTTGCCTTATCCATCCAAATCATACATCAATGAGAAGCTTGTTTATTCAGCTTTCAGATCATGAATAAATCTTAATTTCGGAAAATGAACACTTATGACTGGTTTTGTTGTTCAGGGTCACATATTACATCATTGTATCATTGTAATCTTTCCAAATGAATACAACACATCATAAGAGTAGAGACGTGGTATTCTTACTATTTGCATTTAACATATGCATATCTGTCATTAAGCAAAACAGAATCTGTTTTATTTATCATACTTCAAACTCATTAACAGTACATTTGGAATAAATAGCATGAAGTCGGACTGTAAATCAATTAATCCATGAATGTTAGTAGAGTAAAGTGTGATGCTGTAAAGATGTGTATGCTGGTTAGATCTGATTAATTAGTTGCACACTTGCAGTCCATTCTTTGTACTTTACTAACAGAGCTGGATTTGATTGTTGACAATTTGGCTTTATCTTGGACTGGTTGGTTCTTCAAAGCACATCCCAGAGTTGCTGTCATAGCAACAGGTCCGTAAACATAAATAGAAGCAGGCTTATTTCATGTAAACAGGATTAGATTAAATCTTTATAAGTGGAAATCTGTTTTAGCCACTGCTACTTTATCACAAGAGTGCCAGTATAATCCAGGGACAAACAAATTCAAATTAATAATTTGAAAATTGATTTGAAAATAGTATAATTATGTTGTGTAGTTTATAGACACTGAAAGATTTATTAGTGATGAAGTAATGACTTGATAATTGTAATGAAGTCTCACAAATGCTACACAGTTAATCTGAACCCTGCATTCATTTAAGGGGCGACAGATATTATGTCTTGATGAAGCAGAGGAGATACCAGATCATTTGAATTTATGCTGTCATGCAACACGTTTGAAGAATTTGAAGAATTTCAAATTTAATTAACTGCAATTTATAATATTTAAATAAAAATGTAAAGCCTGTACAAATGCTACCATGAACATAACTGAGAATAATTAAAGAAAAAAAGAAAAGGAAAACAGTTCTTATTTAATTTATCTGTTATTTCATTTATATAGTTTTGTTCACTTGGGTATTTCCTTATAAAGGTCCAGAAATATGTCAGGTGTCTTTTTTAATTAAATGATGTTGTTATGTTGCTGTCTTGTTGCTGATCGTGGTTCCGAGTATCTACTGTATACATCTGATACAACACGAGAATGTGCAGTAATATAAGACAACTTAATCCAGTTATCGTAATCAAATACGCAAATTTGTTTGAAGAACCAAATAAGCCAGATATCAGTTATCATGATTAGAAGATCTGGGGGCAGTTTCACTAAACAGGGCAAATTAGTGTGAAAGTGGTACTGTTTATCTGTACTGTTCAGTTTTGTTCATGTTCTCCTAAAAATGCATATTTAATAAGATCAGACGTAACTGTGTCCATGCCTTTTCAGTGCTAATTCGTCACTGTACATCTTTAGTAAAACCTGACAGCACTATTTTAACACCAAAAGATGGTTTGTGCTAGTGGCCCCTGGAATCTTTTAAAATAATCTCAGATGTATTCATTGAGGTACGAAGAATGGACCCCTGAGCGGAAGTAATGCATTCAACAGTTTGAAATGACCTCACTTCCTCTTCTGTGTAGAATATGAAATCGTGGCCCCATATGAGGTGGACCATCAGGGGCGCTACGTTTCCCATGCCGTGGCCCACCATCATCGCAGGAAACGCTCCACGGAGGGTCAAGATCACGAGCATTCTGTGCACTTCAGGCTGCGTGGATTAGGACAGGACTTCCTTCTGGACCTGCAGCCATCACAGGACCTGATCGCCCCCAGCTTCACCGTACAGACCCTGGGCAAGAGCGGCACCAAGAGCCTGCTGCCTTTTCCTCAAGACCACCTGTGCTTCTACCACGGGGTGCTGAGGTCAGAGGTCAACTCATCCGTGGCCCTGTCGACATGTGCAGGGATGGTGAGTGGACTGAGTGGTTATTCTGTTTTACAGCTGATTGGGATCATTTGTAGCCTGGGCCCGCCCATACTTCCTGTGACGCTACATTCAATTTCGCGAGCAAAGTCAGTCAGTTTTAGAGCATTTCAGATTCCCAAAAAAGTGAGAACCAATGAGAAACAAGCTCTCCCCCGGCGGGTAGTAAGGTAGCTTGGCCAGACTAAGCTCGCATGAGATTTATAGTCGCGGAAGCCAGGCTAGATCATTTGGGGAAGGAGTCGTTCTCTGTAGAAAAATCCATCTGGTTAGGTATGTTTTGGAGTGTGTCTGCTGGTTTGAACTGGTTTAAGATGGTCCTTAGCTGGCCATGAGCTGGTTTAAGCTGGGTCTTTGCTGGTCAGATGATCATGAGCTGGTTTAAGATGGTCCTTAGCTGGTCAAGAGCTGGTTTAAATTGATCATGAGCTGGTTTAAAATGGTCCATAGCTGGTCAAGAGCTGGTTTAAACTAGTCATTTGCAGGTCATGGTCTTTTGCTGGTCATGAGCTGGTTTATGATATTCCTTAGCTGGTTAGAAAGCCGGTTTAAGCTGGTCATAAACATGAGCAGGAGCAAGTTGCTAAAGACCAGCACATGAGCAGCTAAAAGCAGTTTAAACCGGTTAAGGACAAGCATAAACAAACTCAAACCAGCAGAAATGCTACAAAACATACCTAACCAGCATATGCTAGTTTTTTTCATATGCAGGTTTGTCAGAGAGTGTTAATTTCAAAACAAGTCTTAAGAGTTTGTCCTTGCATTAAAAACTATATCAGGGTTTCCCTATTGTACTTCTTCCACTGAAATGTAGAAAATGGGTACAGCACTAACCCCAACTGATTTATGCTATGCCGTTCAGATAGTTGATAATGATGGTGATAAAAATAGACCAGAAAGAATTTATTTGCTCCTTAGAGAGAAAAAGACCCACAACCTCAAGCATATTTGGCAGGAAGTGTAAAGCGATGCTGTGCCATCATCAATGCACTGAATCACTTGTGTAGGCCTTCAAACTGCTGCATTCATCCGTCTAGTGTACTCATCATCCCATCTGTTTGTTTTCTCCCTGGATTAATGTTCAGTGTGCAGAGAAACCTCAACCCTCCAGGGTTCTTTTGTTGTTTTGGCTCCCAGGCCGCACGAGATTCGGCTCCCAGTTAGCGCTACAGGAGCAAAGTGACTCTGCCACAGTTCTCATGACTTTACCATGACTGGACTGACATAAAGTGCCCCGTCCCATCAATAGAGCCCGTCTAAAAGCCCAGCATTCAAATCCCCCTAAACCAGTGACTCAATAACCCACATAAATTTAGGTCAGAGGAGGTTTTACTTGAGAACAGAGCCCTCTTTTAATAGTCAGATCGACATTTGGAGGATCTGTGGAAACAAACACATATTGTACTCACATAAGCTTTAATTCATGATGTTTTATTTGTAAACAGTTTGTTTTGAAAAGGAGTTCCAGAGGAACACTGAATGATTACAAAGAGCTTTTCAAGAATCTATAAATAATCTATTGCTGTGTCCCAATTTGCATGTCCTGATAGATAAATGTCAGACGTGTTCCTAGATTAACGCTGGGAAAAATTTAATTTTGACCATATCTCTACACCTAAACATAATCTTACCTTAAACCTAACCCTACCCATGAGTAATGCCTAAAATCATATTTAATGATAGATGAATGACACTGATGTACAAGCACCAAACACTGATTATAAGCACAAACTTCACAAAAACTATAAACTGGTTGTTCAAATCTGATTGGCTAATCACAATGTTGTCCTGAGGATCTTTAAGCACGTGTTTTTGAGCGAAATGCATGAGCCATTGGTACAGCTACAACATCTATGAGCAAAGACTAATGGCTACAAAGCTCAAGTTGGTGTTAAATCTAAGTAGAATAATCATCGAGAAAGACGTCTTAGCAAGCAGTGAACAGGATTTTTTTACTCTGAGTTAATCTTGTTGCAGTTAATTTCGTTAATTTCCCAGAGGCTTTTAACCTTTATGTGATTGTCAGCCTTTAAAAAGAAACAGCTAAAATCTTACTGTCATTGTAAATGTACTTGGTCTATAACTAGCTGAAATATGTGTTGGAAGTGTAATGCTGTAGACTATCACATGGTCCCCAGCTGGATGTGATTAGCAGCGGTGCAGAGTCATTAGTTATGCATCCAGTAAAGGTTGTGTATGAATTCAATTTGAATGGTGGAGCCCGGTTTGGCAGATCACCACTGCAGGTTGGCAAGGCTTTGATGACAGTCAGAGTTTGTTCTAAAAGGTCCCAAATGTCAGTTTAAAGGCATGAGGACTGGACTATTGAGGCCCGAGTGATTTCAAGCTGACGGCTTTACACAAAATGGTACAATAGCTGTCTTTAGTGGTGGCACATGGGATGCCAATTAGGAGGGTCATTGGAAATGGCAGTCTGGGTTGAGACGGATGCCATGCCATGGAAACTCCAGGCTGAAGGTCTTTCTGAAGTGACGCCAGTCTGCAATAACTGGCTAATTGTGAGTGATGTCAGCCATAAGCCGAAGCCATAAATCTACATTTGGACCCAACCTCCAACACGTCTGACACAACAATGTGGATAACACAGTTTAAATAAGCAAAACATTAATACTTACTTAGGGGAAGGTTTTGAAAGCAGCATATAATCAAAATGTTCCTGCTCTTATTGTTCAAGGAACCCACAAATCCTGTCATCATTCACTCACCAGACTTTTCTTGTTTCTGCAGAACACGAAAGAAGATGTCGGTAGAATTGAAAGTCAATGGGGTCCAAAACTTTCAAGCACTCAAAAACAAATAAAAGTGGGGTAAATGTAACCTATACAACCCCATTCAGGTATGGAATGGCCACTTTTCATAATCCAGTCAGTTTCTGATGAGAAAAATCCTTCCCTACATTCCTCTTAAGTTGACTTTAAGGATTGAGAAAGGAATTTGAAATCTGAGAATTGTTCACTGGGACATTAAGACAGGGCAGTCCAAAACTGGTCTAAAATTTGTAGAGAGTTTGTAGCAGGTATTTTTGGTACAGGTCCTGTTATATTGGACTGATTTTGTATACTCTTATTTACAACCGAGGACAAATTCTCAGTCCCCAAGAAATCATGTTTGCTCCGTAGCAAAACCTGATGCATTGGTTTTTCGTCTTTCACCAAATTTCTAATCTGATTTTGATTTAGCATTCATCATTAGACTTTGAAAACCAAGCCATGCAACCTTTCAGATCTCTTGTCCAAAATATATACATTATTATCCCTCATAAAACAACTCCATGCTTCACTCTACAGGCTTTAAATGTGGCTTTGATGGACTGACGGAGTTAAAGACTAACTTATTTATTTATAATGAACAGAAATGGAGCGTAGCATGATTTGCTCTGTAAAAACAGAGCAGAAAGAGGCGCCATTGATGACTAATTGTTGGCGGGAGGTCGTCATTAATGTGCAAGGATAAATGCGGCCCTGCTGAAGCTGATATGTATAGTCAGTGTTTATGCAATGCAATGTCCAGGAAGGAGTGGAAGACTGAATCTGCCTCTTTATGACAAGAACAGCAACAGTTAGTCTCTGAGATGATGTAAGAAAAAACGAATCATTGACACCCTTCTCAAATAGTTTCAGCTGGCATATAAACTCTTATAGCAGCTCTGAAGACAGCAGAGGTTCGGTTTCAGCTGCTAAAAGCGGCAAAGCAAGCACAGGCCTCTCTTGGAAATAGGAACAGCGTCAGGTGCATGGCTCAGAGTTAGCTCATATCTGCTCAGCTCCTTTGATTAGAGTTCCTGTAGGGTCATGCCTGGATCTGCCCCTTTCCCAGCTGTTATTTTTCTCCCAGGTAGCGTCTCAGCCCGTCTCCTGGCGCTTTATGACTGCTATTTGCACCTTGTAGCTCTCAGTGTGTAATTTCATGAGAGGTATTTAAGGAGGCAGCGCAGACATTTGTTTTTAGTTAAGCTTGTCATGGACCTGGGAGACTGAGGCACAGATTTGTGGCGGGTGATTTTTACGTGTTACTTATGCAGGAATGTGGTCAGCAGCACCACTCCCGCTTGACAACATGGATAAGCGCTGTTTACTTACACTAAACTGTACGCTAAGTGCCATGTGCGCAAATTGATTTACATTTTCGTGTTTCCTCCTGGCAGAAATGGAAAGGTACAGATTTCCCTGGATAGATCACCAAGTTTATGGTTTCCTTAAAAATTATTCAGTTTCCTTTTTGGCAGTTGCTTTGGACCAAATTTTATATTTATATTGTGCCTGATATAAACTTGACTGAAATTTGATTTATCCATTGCATCATTCCAGAACTGCATAATTTAAGTACTTATGACAACAGTGTTAACTCATCCTGCGTCTTTCAGAACAGGAAAATTTATTTCTTCTCCCAGTATAGAATTTTATCACTTGTGTGTTGCTCTTTATAGCTCAAGTTGTGATGCATTGGATATTGTATATTGATAGAGGATAGAGAGAGCTTGACAAACCTGAGCATTGTTTTTTTCAACCTCTTCTAAACTGTATAGTGAGATTACCAGGATATGTTTCTCTCAAGATCTGTTTCAGAAGGAGGCTTCCAAATTAAATCTTTGCTAGACTTTTGTTTATCCATTGCGTCATCCACCCATTCTAGAGCTGCGTAATTCAAGCTCTGACAACAAAAGTGAGTTTAATTTCTGCACTTCAGATCTTTGTCAACATATCCTGCATCTTGTCAGAATGGTTCGGTTTATTACTTTTCCTATAGAAAAATGGCAAAAACAGTCCCAAAGAGACCTTTTCTATATTTTAGAGTGAGATTACTGGGTCTTCTTCTTCTCTCAGGTCAATTGGAGAAGAGGGAGGTTCATGAAAATTATCTCTCGAATTAAATCACTTTGCTGTTTTAGAGTTTAGAGTTTGTCCCAGCAGTTCTGGAGCAGTTCGTTCCAGCTCTTACAACAACAGTGAATTTCATTTCCGCACTGCGTATTTTTGTCAACACACCCTACACCTTTCAGAACAGTCCATTTAGAGAAAACATAACCAAAAAAGAATTTTATCACTCACATGTTGATCTTGTAGAGGTCACGTCATGCTGCATTTGTTATACTTAAACTGGCATTAGGTTCTCAGCTCTTTACGCTTTCCTGCAGAGTTCAGTTCCAACTCTAATCAAACACACTTGAACAAGCCAATTAGGGTCTTCAGGGTTACTAGAAAGTTACAGTCAGGTGAGTTTGATCAAGGCTTAAGTGAAACTCTGCGGGTTAGTGGACCTCAAGGGCTCCTGGTATACAGAGACAGAGAGATCTTGACAAACTTGAGTAGAGCTTGAGACGTTGTTGAGACTATTGGGCTCTGTTCCTCTGAAAAATTTTGCCATTGGATTAGTAAATGTATAGTTCACCCAAAAATGACCAATGCCAGCAACAAAATTTTTTCAAAACTTCTGTTTTTGTGTTCAACAAAATAAATACGATTAATACAGGTTTTGGGCAACTTGATGGTGAGTAAATGATGATAAAATGTTCAGTTTAGGCTATATTATCTCTGCTGATTATTTCTACGCTATGCAGTGGCATTAAATGCCGCTTGCCAGTTCAGTTTTCTTTGTCAGATGGCAGACCTCTCTAAGGTGAAGAACAAGTAAACGTCTGTTGCCTGTGTTTAATCTGATCACAGGTCAGCAGGTTCTCTGTTGTGGTGTTTCTGGAAACAATTTCCAGTGGGTCTCCAAAGCGAAGGTCATCAGCAAATCAAAGTTCTCCGACAGTCTGAGGGCTCGGTAACTGGAAGTGATGTCGCAGAGGATGAACACTATCCATAGTGCATAGTATCGAAAAGACAGCATGTGGATTTAATCAAATGGAAAACACGACAGGGGGTCACCGCAAGGTCAGTCACTGTCTGTCTGAATTATGTCACTGAGATCTCATACTGTCTTCCTCAACTAACTGGAAGCCATAATTGCAATCCTGCGGGATTCTATTGACTACACTTTGGACGGGTAGGAAGGACTGCCTGGAAGACGTGCAGCGAGCGTGTAAACAGCATGAAAGCGCAATTGCCATAAATCGACCTGACTTTGGGAATTAGTCTTGACAACGGCTGAAACTCCCAACACGAGAGCAGCAGGCCAGAGTCATGCGGAGTGACCAGTCATGCCTGAACTTCATCCCATGTCAAGCCCGAAAGCCTCGGCTCTGGCAAAGGTCGCTTCTGTTGACTAAACCCTGTGATCTGGTGACAGAAGACGAGCGTATCTCATGAGGATTGCTGCCTTGACACCAAAACAACTGGGTAATTTTGCTCTTTGAAGTCCTCAGTGTCCAATAAAGGATCAAATGCTTGACTGTAGGACCTTTGGTCTCGGGGTGAGATTAAGTCCCAGGTGTTGTTCACTTGATGGAGTCTTGAATCGCTGCTCTGGAAACGGCTGGATTAATCTGCTTACAGCTGCTAATGATATCAGCTATCCTAACGAACCTAAAACTTGATCCACTGCCAGTGGTCCTTGAATTGGGGCTCTCTTTTTGCCTGAAATCTGTTTCGTCTGTTATTTTTAGGCATCCACATCAGTTTTATTGCTGCCTTCTTCAGCTCTATAAAATACTGTCATCAAGACATCAGGTTCGATCCAAGATCATAAATTAGGTCATAAATTATAGTCATCCATGCTCATAGCTTTGTATTAATGGATCAGTTGTGTTGTTTTTGTTTTGAGTTGTGTCTTTCACAGGGTTGCTTGGGTTGAGTGAGATTTGGATGAGATGAGATGATATGAATCGCCCCGTTTGAGGTTTTAAGGACTCATTTTGATTCACCTCAGTAATGCAAATTACCCAAATATTTCAGCCTAATTTTGTACTAGTTGCACTTTTTAGAAAAGGTTCATATTTAGGCCACAAATTGGATTATTAAAAAACTAAAATTGCATTTATTTTTGTATGCCCAGCATTGTGTGGCAAAAAGGTAGTATATAGACTAACATGTTATGATATGAACAGCCCTGTATATATAATTATGTTTGTATATCAGAAAGAAAATGTAGATATTTGCTGAATGAAATCTAGTACTTGTTTCTAAATAATTTTGCAGTGATGATTTCTACAAGCATGTCACACTTTCTCACAAAATATGCATTTCAAAGCATTGTTGCTTTTGACAACCATTTCTAATGGGAATATGGCTTGTATTATGCCTTAATAAGTAGAACAAACTGAAGTGTTTCATCTGAACCAGATTAAAACTACCCACTTTGGATAATTCTGAAAACACTGTTTTATGCCTTTTTTTTGCTATTTTGGTAATTCTGTTAAAGCTGATATGGGTAATATCGGCAGAGCTTTTTAAGATGCAGGGTGTTATAATTAATAACAATGGAACAATGAAAGTGTGAACAGGTCGGAGGTGAATATTCTGTAAAACCGCTACTGTTATTTACTGTTGCTGTGTGGTCTTAATATACAGAAATTAGTTACTGTTTTAGAAATACAATTTCATTACATTTTCTTATGCATGTAATACCATATATTAACCTCAAATAATGTTCTAATTTGCACGTCTCATTGACATGTGTTGAAATCTGTCAGCAGT
Source organism: Enteromius unitaeniatus (assembly GCA_032359435.1). NCBI lineage: Eukaryota > Metazoa > Chordata > Actinopteri > Cypriniformes > Cyprinidae > Enteromius > Enteromius unitaeniatus. The sequence continues at coordinate 3,968,111 of JAUMHI010000058.1, read as the reverse complement.
TACCTCCCATACAGGCGTTAATTACGTGCCGAGATGTGTATCCTCTACACACACTGTGATCTTGGATCAGGGTTGTTTAGTCTGGCGAGACCTGTATGGCTTCGCTCACTGATTACTTAAGCGTGGAGTGAAGGCAGTGTTCTTTGAACGAGTGAGACCAGATCTCTGCTCGACTGCTGGCATAAAAAAAACAGAGCAGATCAACATTAACCTCCGGAGACAGGACATACACTCTTACATTTGTGTAAGTGTTTATAAGATGTAGATGATTGTGGAAAGCGTGTACACATAAACATCTGCTCAGTTCACATTAAGGACCATTAAAAATCAACTTTAAACTCACATTAAAGATGTCAGTCCTTGATTGTACTGGTGTCCTCCAGAAAACTCTGAATGTGTCTCTTATTCACCTCTCTTATGCACAAATCCTCAACTCAAACAGAGCGGCTTTGCCTCTGTCTTCTCTTCTCAGAGTTCAGCATATGTTTTACAGCCTATTGTGTGTATGATTGCCTTGCGATGAACTTAAGTGTTGCTGGCAGTGACGAATGCTAATCAGATGCACATTGGGTTCAAACAGGTCCTCAGAAGGGCTTTTCTGTTTGTTTGGAGAGGAGCTTATCCTCAGAGCCCAATTGAGGATAATTATCAGACCGCGCTGAAGCAGCGGCGCAAACGAGTTCTCGCTCTGACCTGCTGTGACATTTGGATGAGTGCTTGAAGAGTCCTTGGGATCTCCAGAGTGCGAGGGACGTGTAGTTTGTTAGTGTTAAAGACAGCCAGCTCTCCAATAAAGTGCAATTTGGGCGTTTATGTCATAAACTGAGCTCAGAGTCGATGTGATCTGTGCTGCTTCTTGAACAGGAATCATGCTTGGGAAATCATTCTAATGCATCTTTAATCCAGATGGGTTTTGCTTTTGAGAAACTGAAGGCGTCTTGAGAACATTAACCAAGTGTCTGTTTTATGTTCTAAAGCACATTAGCATTGTGACAGTGTTCGCAAAAACCCTGTGCTGGTGTTCCTCAATCATCTGGCTCAGCGTCTGCTTACTTACATGAAGTATTGAACGTCAGCGGGTAATTCAGCCTGAACTGCTTATGGACTCCATTTAGATCATTTCATTCTGAGTTGCTGTTTTTATTTTATTTTATTTTTATACATTTAAGATTAATCATTTGAATTGCAATTCCGTATGGCATTTCAGTTGCTGTCAGATGGCTCTCTAATTTAATTAAAGTCAGTTCTCAGTCAGTGATTGTCTTCTGGACCACTGCCAAGTCAGCAGTCTTCTCCATAATTGTGGTATCCACGGACAAGAGAGACCTGAAATATATACAGGGATATATAGGGATTATCATTTACTGAAACTCAAATATAAATATTCTAATATTTTGAGATACTGAATTTTAACTTTAATGAGCTGTAAGCGCTAATCATCAAAACATAAATAAATAATTTCACATGTAACAAATCTAAAATGAAAGTTCCACCTTTTGAAATATATTGTAAAAAAAAAAAACATTTTCATGATATTCTACTTTTTTTAAATGCATATGTATATATGAATCTCTTCATTTTCAAATTAATGAATGCACTGGCAGTCTTAGTTGGAAGTGCTACTGTGTTTATTTACATGCGCCCAGCTCATAATATTGTGTTTCAGCATCTCAGATAAGCTCCAATAACACTGTGGTGAATGCAATACATTTATCTAATTAAATCGCAGCTTTCGATGACATTAACCTACATCACAATATATGTAATTTATCTGGATGAGCATTCATTCCTGTTTTTCTTTTGTTCTCTGCAGGAAACACACACACACATGTTGGAAGTACGAAGCATAAAAAGTGCAGGGTTTCTTAATCAGATGGCAAGGCATTGACCAGTGTGTTTTCCCTCCAGTCAGGTTTGATCAGAACTCAGGATGCAGATTACTTCCTGACGCCATTGCATCCACATCAGGCACTTTTGGAGAACTTCTCAGCCTCGTCTGACCACCACCCCCACATCCTATACAAGAGATCCACCCCAGCACAGACTAGCAGAGGCAGACACAGGAGGTCAAGTGAGCCACAGTTGGTCAGCAGAAGAGATTCAGCAGTCCCGTATCTGTGGATGGATCCAAAGGAGAACCAGCATACACTGCATAGACAGCACTTCTGTGGAAGACGGAAGAAATGTATGTAAGGACATTCTCTTTCCAACGGCTCCTTCTAGCTCCTTTCCATTACATGGTAGTGGACTGCCAAAGATGTTCATTAGGAGGACAGGGGTTTATTTTAGCCAATGTTTGTATGTAAAGAGGTCACAGTTGTTCAAGGGTCAGTTTGAACATGTTTTCATGACATCATCACACCTGCATTGTGTTTGGTCAGGGATGAATTATCTTCACCTACTCTAAACAAACACCACATCCTCACACTGCATTTGAACTCTGAGTAATATTTCATGAACCGAGTAACCAAATCTTATGTGGGACGTGAGGTAACAGCTAATACAGTTTGACACACATGGCGTGCATTAATGTCTCATACAGGCTAGAGTTTTCCAGACACAGACTCAGCTATTTGCTGAACTAGTAATGCATTTTCTTTGGGGAACCAGCGCTGACTGTGTGACCTAGTGTTGATGTTGTCTTGGTCCTGTGTTTCAGATATGCCTAAACCTCCTGAGGATGATATCTATATTTTCCCGGACGAATATAAGTTAATGCCCAGAGGGAAACGAGCCATTATGTTCAAACCTCAGACGCACAAGAGTCTAAATGTGGAGACCCTGGTGGTGGTCGACCGCAAGATGATGGACAATCACGGCCATGAGAATATAACCACATATGTGCTTACTGTTCTTAACATGGTAAGTCATCCATCCATCCATGCATCTGTCTGTTCATCCATCTTTCCATACAGTACATGTATTCGTCATTCATACATCCATCAATATATCATGCATGCAACCATACAGATATTGATGGAACTTGATGAATAAGCATCCACTTATTCAGCCATCCACGCACTTATCTATCATCATCCATGTATCAGTCAATTAATCATTCGAGATATCCATGCATTCCGCTTCCACCACGACTCATACTTGCTTCGAGCGGGTCTCAAACCCAGGTCTCCAGCATGGGAGGCGGACACTCTAACCAGCAGGCTAAAGAGCACCTCTTTTTGAGATCAGGGGAGTGAGGTTTACCTGCACAGCACTTACTTGCTGACCTCCGTTACACATGCATCCATCTGTCTATATATCATCCATGTATCCATCGAGTTATCAATGCATCCATCTCTGTCCATCCATGCAAACATCCAGATATCAATTCATTCATTTGTTCATCTATTCATTCTTCCATCCAAGCACCCATGCATCAATCCATGTTTTCATTCATCCAAGTACCTGACCATACATACATGAATGCATCCATCTTTCTATAGATCATCCATGTATTCATCCTTGCATTCTTAAATAAATCCTTCCAGATGTCAATCCATTCATCAATGTATCCACATCCACATTTTCATAGAAATATTGATTCATCCGTTTATTCTTCTGTTCATCCATCCATCCATGCGCCAATGCATCCATTCATTCATCCATTAATGTACCAGTCCATACATACCTCCATTCATCTATACATCTATTATGCATTTGCATCCATCCATGCATCCACCTGTCTATCTATCATCCATGGATCATTCATAGATGTCTCCAGCTCCAGAATGATGTCAAACCGAGGTCAGAACATGTGTTTTTGCTTCACTGTGGCATATCTGGTTAACCAAATGGACTTGTTAATGATTGCTAAAAGTCAAAGTGAGTCTCTTTGAGGTGTGCCCAGAGAAAAAATGTAAGCACACACGAAAACACGCTTTAAGACTAATGGAAATAGGATTGTGTTACATGTTATGAACATACCTATCAAACACAGACTTTGTGAAGGTGTTTTAAGAGTCCAAGTTTACAAAGGATCAGTGAAATACTGACACCTGAAACCAAACTGCTCGCCTCTTGTGTTGGCGTCAATGAAAACAAAGACTAAATAACAGGAATGAAAGTCTATTGGGACTAAGCATTTGTATTTATGATACCTGAGCACTTTAAACCATCTTAAGGACTCTGTTTTAAAGGCCGGTGAAATGCAGGATTAGGGATTCCCTTAAGTACATATGGTATGCCTCTAGACAGGTGAGGCTTTGAAGAAATTTAGAGAAACATCCCAGCCATACACTTCTCATTTCTCTAAAGAGACACTTCTGATTGCTCTGTTCAAGAAGGTCATTTGAGTTCAGATGCATACATATAAACGCGCCATCCAAATGCTGATTTTTCTGCACTGTTGCTTATCTTCACAAAGGTCTCAACACTTTTCAAAGATGGCACGATTGGAGGTGACATCAATGTTGTAATTGTTGGACTAATACTGCTGGATGAAGACCAGGTGAGTTTATGCACTGGAGATATTTGAAAACAAAGTAGAAGTTTTTGGCTCCATTTCATTGATAATACATGTTTAAATGAATATGTTACATCAACATCAAGTGTGTATTTGTCAAATGAATGAGTTAAAGCCCTCTGGAGGGGACTGACGTCATGGACCATGAGAGGTTTAGATAACACAGAGCTTTGAAACTGAATAAAACATTGCTTCAGAAGGTGGATTTTATTGTCCTTGAGAGGCTTGTCTCCTTCATTCTCTTTGAGACGCTCTATCTGAACAGGTCTTGTTTTTACGATGACAGTTTAATTGGATACACAGCATTCCATTGGATTCCAGCCAGGCGAGGGATGCGTCTGTGGGAAAGCGGGCCAGCAAACAGCTGAAGGGCTCCGTTACTGATACACCTGTGCTAATGTTAATGAAGTTCAGGTTAGCCACTGACTGAGGAATGCAGAAAATTGCCCTTATCCCCTTTTTGATTGGAATAATTAGCCACAGTCACTCAGGATCAGTGATGAGGGGCTAATTTACCCATAGACTCATTTATCAAGGTGGGGTTAGCAGAGGTAGCTGGTAATTACTCTGCCCAGTTTGAGTTAGTCTCCCAGAACTAGTCACCAGTGGTGTGTGATTGCATGTGATTCTAGTTACCTTTCTGCTCACTCAGGATGGACTAGTGATTAACCATCATGCGGATCACACTCTGAACAGTTTCTGCCAGTGGCAGTCCGGACTGGATGGGCGAGAAGGTCGCCGCCATGATCATGCCATCCTGCTAACTGGTCTGGATATCTGCTCCTGGAAGAATGAACCTTGTGACACCCTGGGTAAGGACATCACCTATCTAAAAAGCACTAGACAGGCATCTTTGCAGCATCTCACTCATGAGTGCATTTTAAGACATCATGCTTGTACTGTATGACACACAATTTGTGTAATCACAGTCAGATCTTTCTCAAGGGGTTTTAACAGATGGGACAAATTAGATGGACATCTAATGACTGAGAATGAATGTATAAAGTTAGCCTAAATGTTGCCTAAAGACAAACAGTCAAAGTCAAAGTTCTTGCAAGTCAAACAGCATTAATGTTGATAAAAAAAGAAATGCAGCTTGCTGCTCATGTCTGGCATATATATATATATATGTGTGTGTGTGTATAATGTATTATTTCTAAATGTTGAATGCATTTTTTTATAAACTTTTTTTCTTTCAGGCAGCACAAGTTTTGCAATTGCCAAGGCAGAAAATGCATGAAAATGCTTAAAAAACACACAATGCATATTGAATTGCTCATAACTAGTGTTGTAATATTGTACTGTTGGAAATTCCCAGCCCTTGTGAATACTGCTTGTCTTATTTTGGTAAACGGCCTGTTATTGGACACTTATAAAATTATCATGGTTGAAGGCAAATAAAACTGTACATGTGCACTCTAGTATTGGATAAAAGCATTCACTAATGTGCATTAACACCACTATGAGACAAAAACAAACTTTTAAGATGTTACCAGGTTTTACTGTAATTTTGCAATCACAGGTGTGGTGTGCCATTTAAGATTAATGTCCTAATACACTAAGTGTACAGCACTTAGTTATCATTACTGCTCCACTCAGCTACTGCTAAACTGTTAAATTATTAGAGGTACAGTAAGAAGCTTTTCCTCTAATAACATGTTTCTTCTGAGAGCTCAAACTGTGGTCTCCACCCTGTGCCACATAAAAGAATCGCTCCCCGCTAACCCCTAACTCCAATTGCAAAGCTAGCCATGCCCCTCAAATGCAAGGCCACTGTTCAAAGGCTGCTGGGAACACAACATTTGTGGAGTGTCAATGATTAACACTTGAGTGCAGACTCACGCTCAGAGGTCAAGAGGTCAAGGGTTATGGGAGATTTCACATACCTCAGAGGTCACGGACTGGTAGATTAAAGAGCTTTGCTGAACCTTTATTACTAGCGTACACTATTTTCATACAGTATCACTAGACTGAGGAAACCAGCGTATGCATTAGATTACCCTCATGCCTTGTTTCCGCACATGACAGTGTCATACGGCAGAGAGATATTAAAACATATGTTTGTGTTATGGAGCTGGTAATATGTTTTAGTGACAAATTGTTTGCTTTTATTTATTTTACAGCATAAGAATCAATTTATCAAGTATAATGAAATTTTTAGTATAACTGTTTTTGTCCCGCTTGAGATTTTCAGTAAGGCCAGAAGACACAAATAAATCATAGCATGCTCTGGTGCACCACATTTGTGCAATACATGCAAGTATTTAATCACTCTGTGTGTATGTGTCAAACATATATATATTAAGTGATTAAATCAAAGGATAATAAATCAAGACTCCTTTGGTCCTTTTGGGGTTTGACTTTGGTCCAACATACACTGGGCTTCATCGCCACAGGTTTTGTATTAAAGACTTAGAAAGTCATAATTTGTCATAAAATACAGTTCTCTTAGATCTTAGAGCCATGTAGTGACACTTACAGAATTGTTCAAAGCGGTTTCTACAGTTAATATACCACTCCTATAGCTGTAGACAGCCTGCATATAATGTCTTTCAGATTCATGCTGGTTGTAGTAGCTCATATATCTGTTCAGATGTCTTGCGACGGACTGGAAACAACTGGATTTGATCTCTTGAACTAGCAATGGTGAAACAAATACGCTCCCAACCTTGATCTGATTACAGCAGTCCATCAGTTGTTCTAGTACAGGAAAGAAAAGAAAGAATGAAGAAGGAATATATTATATATTGTGTTTATTGCCCTCTCTTCTTAACAATATGGATTATGTACAGTTTATATTGGGCTATCAAATTTCAAGTTTAGGGTCAGTAAGATTTTTATTCATTGAATAAATTTTTTTTAATAAATGAAGACTTTTTTTTAAATCAAAAATGACATTAAATTGTAAAATAAAATAGTGTCAGTAAAGACATTACGTTACAAATACATACATAATACAGGTGACACTGAAGACTGTAGTAATGATGCTGAAAATTAAGATTTGATCACAATAATAAATTACACTTACACACTCACATAGAAAACAGCTATTTTAAAGGAAAGTTACAAAAATGAAAATTACCCCATATTTTACTCACCCCGAAGCCACCCTAGGTGTATATGACTATATATCTGTAAGTAAGTAGTGTAAGTACTGCGACAAGGCTGCATTGTTACAAGGCTACACTCTATCACTTATCATGCATTTACAAGCTCCATTTGCACTAGTTGTCTAGATTTGCACTACTTTGTCTGGCTTGCACTCAATACCATGCTCCCTTACTTGAATATTGTATGTTGTATTGCTTTTTTGTTATATGTATAATTGTATTTATTTTTATTTGCATTTAATGTTTATCTGTTATCCAGCAAGGGTCTGAGAGTAACGCAATTTCAAATCTCTGTATGTCCTGTACATGAATAGACAAATAAAGCTGACTTTGAATTTGATGTAAAACTAACCTATACGCCTTCGGTGTGAGTAAAATATGGGGTAATTTTCATGTTTGGGTGAACTATCCCTTGAACAGTTTTGCTATATGTACTGTAATTTTGATTAAATAAATGCAGCAGACATGACTTACCATCTTTTCATCAGACAAGACAAAAACATTTTTTTTTTTTTTTTTTTTTTTACCAACCCCAGACATTTGATCAGAGGTGCGCAATCAGAGGTGTTCTGATGCAGAATTATAGTCACTTTGGCTCATTTGTAGTTCATAATAACTTCAGTGGCACACCAGTCGTTATTTATATACTCCTCATCATTCACTGATTCATCCATCCTTTTATGTCTTGATTTCAGGCTTTGCTCCAATCAGTGGGATGTGCAGTAAATACCGCAGCTGCACGATCAATGAGGACACGGGTCTTGGTCTGGCCTTCACCATCGCACATGAATCTGGCCACAAGTAAGAGTTCAATTTATAATCAACCTCTAATCTGACTGCCGGATGTACTGATTCAATGAAAGCCTTGTTTTTCACAGCTTTGGAATGGTCCATGATGGCGAAGGCAACTTATGCAAGAAAACAGTTGGAAATATTATGTCTCCTACTTTGGCAGGACACAACGGTTTATTCTCCTGGTCATCCTGTAGCCGACAATATCTCATCCGATTTCTAAGGTGAGTCTCCTTTTCACATCTAGAATCCATTTCCCACATCCCAGCATCATACATGTGTGTTTTAACAATGCATCAAAGCAGTATAGCAGTGTTGTGGCTGATATTTTGGAAACTTGGAAAGACTATCCCAGAATCACATGATCTACCCACTGGCAGCCTAAAGCGGCCTTAGAAAAACAGTGCAAAGATATTAACAACCGTGCCCTTTACTGAGCAACTCCTGTCCATTAGTCATCCATCCAGAACCACCCAGCATGAGTCCGACGAGAGTCTAAACCAACCTCATCTTTAAAAGTAGTATTTGTAGTGCTCTTTTGGTTCTGATATCTGAACGCGAGCTGCTCCAGCAGGTTTTAAATTTCACTTTCTGTCTGAGAGCCATGTCTGTGCTGGTGAAAATGGATCAGCTTGACATGTCGCCCTTAAATTAACAGACATGTCAAAAGTAGTGGCCTTGTGCTCTTATCGTGATGAGCTCATCCTCTTCTCTGCGGCCCGGATCAGTAGCTCTAGGCCTCAACGGAAGAAGGGATTCCCTGGCAGGCGTTTAGATGCTTAGAGCTGCTTTACCTGTTTTCTACAGCTCGTCTTCCAGCAGCGCTTCATGTGGAGATGCAGAGATTGTTTGAACGTGCTGAAGAAAATGGGGCTTGCAGCAGTCTGCAGTATTTGTGACCTGGTCATTACGGCATACTGTGCACAGCATTACTGTTGAAGGTTGCAGTTTGATTCCTGACACAGAAATCTAAAAAAAAAAAAAAAAGATGTTCAGGTCATAGGTTTGTTTCCAAGCAAATGCTAGAAGTAAAAAAATGTATTCCCTGAATGCAATGTGTACCTTAAATGCAATAATGGATAAAAGTATCTGCCAAATGCATAAATGTACATTTGAAACGGAAAAGTTCAGTAGAGTCCATGATCAAACTATTTCAATTCAAGATCAGATTTATATCTGTTTTGTGGAGACACATTTAGATGGTAAAGTGTAAATGGAACGAAACCTCCAAATTTGAATTGCCTCTGTTTGCAAATCTTTAACTGACGGTGTTATGAATTAGCTTGAAGAAATCCTTGTAGAAGCAGGCCTGCCCGAAGTGTTAATAGAAGTTGTGAACTTGAACCCAATGAATCAGTCAGTCAATCAAACCAATCTGTGTGGTCAAGCTGCAGCTGCTTTAGTGTCTGTGAAGCACAGCTTTTCCAGGACTGTCTGGGCATCTGAAGGCGACAAAGTGCAGTATGTTCCTCCATCGTTCTCTTTCCACACCCACGACACCCCAAAAACAGCAGCATGCTGCAGATAAACAGGGCCACTCGGTCTCTGTCAGCTGTCCTCCCATCTGTTTCTCATTCCTCATCAGCAGCCTCACCTACGTCACCACAGGCCTGTCGACACACAGCCTGCAGATCACAGGACCTTCAAGTAGCTGCTTGCAGACCTTCTGTCCTTCCTCTCCATACCCCTCCGCTTTTATCACTAATAAAACAGAGCTTGAAAGGAAGTCTGGCCCGAGCCGGTCTGTCTTATAGCTGTCGCTCGCCTTAATCTGAGGAGGAAACTTAAAAAGGTGACACTGGGAGAGCTGAGTGGTGATGAGGAACTGAATCAGATTCATCTGACGCCGACATTCCTGCCTCTGCTGCCCAGATGTTGCCGCATTGATCCATCTTCAGATGATTGGAAGCAGGATGTACTGTACATGCAACGCAGAAGAACAGGGTTTCCCTCCACACTGAATCACTGAGGGATTCTGGGATCGATGACTTTATAATGGATTTTTCTTCAACAAGAGCATCTACAGATACAATGTGTTTGAGTGACTACTTAATTCCACTCGTTAACTTGTCATTCAGAAATATAAAGAACAATATAATGTAAAGAACAAGTGCAAGTGAAGGCATCCTCTACTAGTCAACCCAGACCCAGCGATTCAACTAGTGGTTGAACTAATAAACTTACACACTAATCTGATGCAGAGCATTTAACTGGTAGTGATGAAAATAAACTCAAGCATGTCTGAATATTTAAAATAAAACCAAAATAGTATAAATGACTGTCATTATAAAATTGCAAAGGCTTATTAAATAAAATTTACATTTAGTAATTTATCTTTTATCCAAAGTGACTTACAAATGAGAACAACATAAGCAATCAAAATTAACTAAAAAGTTATGATACGCAAGTTAGCCTAACGCAGTACACATAGCATGTTTTTTATCATTATTATTTTTTAAGTTTACGATAAAATTTTATTTAGAAGGCGGAGCTGTGGGCATGATGCTGGGTAGGTGGAGCTTAGAGCTGAGGTAGAACTGAACATGCTAAAAGGGGTGTGGCAGTACTTTAAGGGTGCAGCTTGGGAACACAAAACTTCTCGACAGATGGCTTTTGTAAAATTTAGACAGAAATGTAGACAATTAATATTGTAATTTTACAGTTGTAATGTAGTATAATAATGATATATTATTAATTCAAACTAATAATTATTGTATTTTTTTCTTTAATATTCATATTTTACCATGAAATAATGCAATTGTAATATTTCATATTTTGTTTAACATTTTTATTTAGTTATAAATGGTAACAATAATGAGAATAGGAATATTAATAATAATGATTATTATTGTTGCTGCTGGTGATATTTATCATATTCATAAATAATCAAGATTATTGGCCACATTCTGCAGACCTACAAAGAAGAACAACAAACCTGCTTATTTTTTTCTTTCTTAAGCAAATAAGTAATAAAATTATTTTAAAAAATCTATAAAAGAATAAAAATAGTTTTCCTTCAAGTCATGTAGCTTGAAGTAGTCATGTAGTTACTTTACTGTTAATATTATTTAATTGAGCACCTGTATAAGTATATTTGAGTGTGTTGTGTATATACACCAGTGGATGTGACCTTCGTTACAAACATACATCCCACACAGACTCACATACTGACCCAGTCTCGTCATGGAGCGGGCGAGTGGCCCGGAGCGCCTGCTAAACTACTCAGAGCTCATTCAGGGCTTCACTGTGTGTCACGCTGCTACAACACTCACTATTAAACAATGTTAAATGCTTTCTCATGACCCTCAATATCGCTTACTTGCGGAGCCTCGCTGCCGGCCGTATAATAACGGCAGCGCTCAATAACATACGTAATGCTGAAGTCAGAGGATGTGTTGAAAAGAGAGATGTCTAAATGCAGCCGAGGGAACTCCGCTTGTTATGTTGTCATGGCTGCTGCTCTACTGTATGCTTTTACAGTAGTGTTTGTGTCTCAGTTCTGCTCAGGCCACCTGTCTGTCTGACGAGCCCAGCGCCATCCAGGAGTACAAGTACCCTGAGAAACTGCCCGGAGAGCTGTATGACGCTGACACGCAGTGCAAGTGGCAGTTCGGAGAGAAAGCTAAACTCTGCACTCTGGACTTCAAGAAGGCAAGTCCATTAACCCCTTAAGTGCCCATCAGTGGGCCCAGTGGTGTGCTTTTTTATTGCAATCTTTATCACATACTTTAGTAAAAGTCATCATAAAATGCATTTCATTTGAAAGCTTAAAACCTCAGACTTCATCCAAACCATTATTAAATCAGGTATTGCGTTATCATGGAAATGGCACTTTAAAATCCTTTAGCAGGTGTCATATTACACAATGTATTACAGTCTTTAAGAATATTTTTTTTTGGTCTCAAGATTCCATATTTGGTTATTATTATCTATTTTGTAAAAGAATACTGACAAATTTAGACCTTTGGGGGAAAAAAAATGGAATTTGGAACATAACTTATTTAGCATCAGGTCTTTAATCTTATATACATTTTGGATTCAAAAATATTATATAATAATATTATTATTATTAATAATAATAATTTATTTAAGTATATATAATTAAATTAATTTTAGCTATTTATAAAAAAAAAAAAAAAATATATATATATATATATATATATATATATATATATATATAGATAGATAGATAGATATACACACACACACACTATCTAATAAAAATGGTGCAGTGCATTTCTTTACAGTAAATAAAAATTTTACTTTTTGATACTTTCATATTTCTAAATTATCTCACTTGCAGATAGTCTTCCTAAAAAGGAATCCAACTGTACAGTAGGTTTGAATTTCTAAAGTGTTCATGAATTATAACAATTTAGGTCTGGTCAGTGCGCTTTACCATCTATGTTCAAAAATGGGGAATGGCACTTAAGGAGTTAATATCACATATTGCTTTACACGTGAAACCTCTTCTGAAAGACTCATCATTTCAGAGTTGAGTGCACGTGACGGAAGAGTCTGTGTACTGTAGGGACTGAGCTGTTTAGGCCTGGCAGGAAATGCTGTTCATTTAGCCTGTCAATGAGGCGTACCTTTACACTGCAACGCTACTACACCAGAGTGATAAAACATGTCAGTAAAAGATTGCACACCTCATTTTACTCTCATCTTATTGTAAAGAGCTATGCGTTAGTCCAGACTTACAAACTTAAACCTCCTTAAAGCTCTTGAAGGCAGTTTTAGACTCGAGCACGAGTTTCTATGCTGGTGCACACTTAACTAGGTTAGTGTTGGTCTGTATTAATATACCTGCTCACCAAGCAAACATACTTCTGTTTAAGTTTGTTAAGACTGCTTGTAATTTGTACTCAGGCTTTTAAACGTAAACCACCGTTCAAAGGTTTGTGTTCAATGAGATTTTTTCTCTTGAATGTCTCTTCTGCTCAAGGCTGCATTTATTGGATAATCATGCAGGAAAAACAGTAAAATTGTGAAATAGTATTACTGTAACATGTGCTATGTTTGTTGTCTTTCCCCATGTGCACTTTGTTTTCCCAGTGACCTAGTTTCTGTTAATTAGTTATTCTTGTCAGGTGTGTCTTGTCTATTGTCAGTTATTGTCTCCCCTTTATAAGTTGCGTTCAGCACTTCAGTCCTGGTTCGTCATTGTCTATGTAAGATGTGTTAATCTGCTCCTTCTTGATCTACTTTGTGGAGATTAAAACTATGTTTGTTTTCAACGACGACTCTTTCCGTGCTTTGCCAATGCACCACTGTGACAGAATGACGAACCAGAACAGTTTTTCAAGGAGGCCGCCCGAGGAAATCCTTGAATGCCTCATGCTGGGACTTCTACCCGTTTCCACTCCACGAGGAGGAGGTCAGCCGCCCGTGCTGGCGATGCCCGGATGCAGACTTGCCATTCGGCGGCGGAAGATTCATCCCGCGTCCTCCCCTCAAATCCCTTACCCAGCACCACCACCTCACCGACCCATCCCCGCACCACGTTCCACGATCAGACGACAACCCGCTACCACACAACCCAAGCTTGGGAAACCTGACCAAGCGCGTGACCAGGCAACATCATCCGTCCAGAGTGTTGGTGGAGTTCGGGAGTTCTGAGGAGAGCTCCGCCCATCTTCCCAATGCTGATGAGGAACGAGGTATGACATCAAGCTGGCATCAAGAACTGTCCGAAGTTTTTAAGTATGATCTAATAGACTGGTTTGAAGAGGCACTTCCAAGTCCTATTCTTTCCCTTCCGCTGGTTCCGTCCAGTTTTTATGATTCTGAGCTCCCTCCCGCCCTCCCTCTTCCGATGTCTTTCACGCCAGTCAGTTTACTTACCTCGGCGCTTCCCGTTCCTATCCTGCTCAGGACTTGCTGGGTCGTGAGGATCCCGTGTCTCCGCCTCCAGCCATCGAGCACCAGACTCCACCTCGATCCTCC